>VNJV01008096.1:0-54711 GCA_008042635.1 Drosophila nikananu
CGTTGTTCAAAAAGGGAATAGAATAATCAGAAATTATAAATCAGATATGCTCGCCAATTGTCCCACTGATTTAAGAGCGCATTAAATAGCTAGGCCTGAGAAGCTTGCGGCTCACCGTAGCTCAAGGCGGAGCAAGTCCATAGCCAGCAAAAGATTGGCGGATATACATATATATATTTTCTTCTTGCTCCCTTGTTCGACCAGTCAATATAATAATCCTTTTTACTTCAATCTTGGCCCGTTCTCTATCCTTGAAATTATAAAAACTTTAATTACTTGTCAATTTTACCTTGTCCAATTTTGTTGAATGTAAGCCCGCCCATACTTCTTTATATATTTAGTAGTTTTAAGTCTATTTTTATTTACTCATTATCGCTAAATCATTATCATTGTAGGATGTCGAAATTTAAGGAGTTTATTTGTCTTTGTCAATAAATTAATGTTATAATGTTTTAATCTAACCAACAAATTTACTTGCCTCCGCCAGTATGCCGCCTCAGTAAACGCTAGTTAGGGACTAAAAAGGGGTCATCTATATAAATAATGGTTCTGGCAGAACAGATGACCGTAGGAAGGGTGGGCGATCTACGACCTCCTCGACACCAGAGGGCGTAAGACCAGTGCGTGTGACACTGAGAGAGAGTCGGTCTATCAGTGTATGTTGAGTTGATTTTTCCTTCCCCATATCTCGTCGTTGCACGCAAAAGTTAGTAAAAATATTGATGGCAAAAAGGCAATCTCGAAGAGCGGCAAAGACCACCACCTCCATAGCCGACGAGCAAAGCCGAGCAAACCTGCGTGCGCCGGTCTCTTCGATAAAACACCTAGCCTTGAATCGTTACATTTTGTCTTCTGCAGTCGTAGAGCTTGGGAATAATGAAAGCAACTGATTTTTCATTTACAAGATTTCTTTAGAGCTCTCATTTTTAATAAGCAATTATGATTTAAATATGCATCATTCTGGGTTAATTAACTGGCTTTGAAATTAAATAAAAATAAATGAGTCTCTATAATTTCCTAAAAAGTTTTTTCTTCCATTATTATTTAATCGAAAGTTTCCCTTGTAAACAAGAGAATATTTTGTAAATATTTAAGCTACATATCAAAGAATCTATTTTAATTAACTATTATCTTTTAAATTAGATATTACTAAAAACTAAGCAAGTTTTTCTCATAAGTCTAAGACTGAGGAATATATTTAATTGTGCCAAATAACAAAAAACAATTGTTATTTAAATTTGTGAATATTATTTTAAATTAAACCTCAGCTTTTAGCCAGTTTCTTGTGTGTTTTTCTACTATTTTAAATTATTTAAGCTGTGAAAATGGCTTACTATTTATTTATAATTTTAAATATTAAATATTTACGCAACATTTTGTGTCAAATAATAAATAACAATTGTTACGTACTCACGAATTTTAAATTACGCCTCAGTTTTATGCCAGTTTCTTGTGCGTTTCTTTAGTATTTAAAATTAAATAAGTTGCTTAATATTTATTTATAATTTTAAATATTAAATATTTACTCAACATTTGGTGGGAGGCTCGCAGCTCTTGCTCCTGGAAGTCATAAACTTGCAGCTTGCTCAACTCATTTCCGGGACTCGGGGAGATAAGCCCCTGCTCCGGGGGCTCCTTGGGCTCGCGGAAAAACCAAAGGCAGGGGGCGGTGGGAGTGGGTGGCAGCAGTTGGCAACCCACCCGGACACTTGGACAATCTGTCCACCTTATCATGGTAATAACTGTAAGCATGTAAGCCTGGCCAAAGGGGGTGATTTCGTAATTTTCTTTACATTTCTTTGCCGCATTTTTCTCGTCGTTTTTTTGTTGTTGTTGTTGTTATTGTGTTTTTCTTTTTGCCAACGCAATTTCGGGTAACCCTTTTGGACACTTTACACCCACCCCTTTCCACTGCCGCTTCTTCCGTTTCTCTCTTTCTTTTTTTTTTTGAGATTTTGCCTCGTTTTTTATGTGCGCCTTCGTTGCCTTGTTGTTTGTGTAGATTTTCTATATAATTTTTGTGCGTTTGCTTGCCTTGGTCCTTGCTCCTTGCTCACCCACTCACTAGCTCCTTTCCTCCCCCCTCTGCTCTTCTACCCCTTCCCCCTTCCCCCTCTCGCCTTTTTTGTGCTGGTCAGCTTTTCTGCACGCTTGGCAAACATCGCCAAAAAATATAAAAAAAAGAAAGCAAAGGGGGTAGCTTGGGCTTGAAGGACCAGGAGAAGGGTGGCGGCAAGGGTTCTTCTTTTTTTTTGTGTTGTCAGGTTGGCCAGCAGGAGCCGGAAGGAGGAGAGGGAGCAGGAGGGGTGCAGGATGCTGGGTGCTGGGTGGGTGGCAAGGGGTTATGTTGGCCTTAGCCAATTGTCCAAGCGAAGTTTCTGGCGATGGTGCGTAGGTACAGTGAAGTGTCATCAAACAAGAATGAGGCATTTTTTAATGCTATAATTTTTAATGGCATAATTTTTAATGCTTTTAATTCTATTTTGTTTTTATTATTTTATTTTATTATTATTATAATTTTTTTTTATTCTTCAATGCCACTCTTATGCCTTTTTATATCCCATGTACTTTAAATTACAATTAAAGTATTTGAACCAATTTTTTTAAAATTTCATAAAAAAAGGTGGCTTACAAATAATGAAAAATCTATCATAACTAAGCCAAAAAGGATATAATTTCACTTCGGAAAGCTTTTCTAGCGTAGTTTTTATTAGATTTTATACTACCATATGAGGTAAAACATTAAAATTTTTTTTGTTTTTTTTTTTAATTTTTGACAGTTTTCAAAAATTTGAAAAAAAAAATTTTCAAAAAAATTTTTCGTTTTAAAGCGCTAGATTGGCTTGGCTGTCGATGCTGATCAAGAATATATATGTTTTATATGGTCGGAAATGACTCCTTGACTGCGTTTTAAGCTTTTGACTAAAATTAAAAGACCCTTATTAAAATATTAATACAAAAATAAATTAAAAAACAACCAAGAAAATTAAGATAAAAAAATCGTTTCAATGATAAAAAAGTCAGGATATAAATCTTTATTACAAGAAATTCAGATTATTCAATCATTCGATCAATAATCAAAAACTTAGAAATTGGGAATTTTAAGGCAACGAAATGCTTAAATAAAAACGCTTTACAGTGATCTTATGACCTTGTTTCTTTGGCTTAATTATTACTTATTGTTTATTCATATTAATAAGAAATAAAAGCAATTAAATATTCATTTTATAATTAATTATAAATTAAATATTTATTATTTAATATAAAGAATTTGCATAGTTGAATTTAATTCAATCGAATTTTGCCTGTAAGCCATGTATGTATAGTACTTTCAATTTTTTGCACAGCTTCCCCTGCTGACCCCCCTTCCTCCTTTCTCAGCCCCTTCTCCCCTGCCCTGCTCCCCCACACCCACATATTTTTGTTACATTTTTGTACACTTTCACTTTCGTTGTGTGAGTGTGTTTTTTGTTGTATTTCTTCTTCTTCTCCTTTTTTGCTTGCTGGCGAAAGGATTCGTGCGAAACAAAAAGCCCGAAGAACGCTGACCATCCCCCCGCATCCTCCCGCCCTATCTCCTCCTCCTCCTCCTCCCTCAACCTGACACACGCCACGCACACTTGGGTGTCTTTATCCTGGCGAAATGGTCGCGAATGAGTGGGAGCGGGACGCAGCTAGCTCAACCCTGGACGACGTCCAGCATTTCTTTTTTAGCATTTTCCATTTTCTTTTAATTTACCCCCCTCCACCCCGTCCATCACCCCGCTCTCCATAGGCTTTTCTTTTGTTGCGAGCAAAAAAAAAAAAAAAAAGGAAAAAGGGAAAATTGTAAATTGAGTTACGCATTCTGACAGTTTGCATTACGATCTCTAAGTCCACCCCCGCACACACATGTGTGTGTGTGTGAGTGTGTAGTGTGTGTGTTGTGTGTGTGTTGTGTGTGTGGGGCTATCTATCGATCTACTTTACTCTTCATTGACATTATTCCAGCTTCGTCCTCGTCCTCGTCGTCGTCAATTGAATTCGTTTCATTTCGTTTCGTTTGAATGAATTTCGCTTTGGACTTTTGCTGATGTCTCCAACTATATCGAGGACATTATGTTATATATATATAAATATATATGTACATATGTGTGTGTGCGTCCAGCAGAAGGTCCTTTTTCTGCTGACACGCTCGAAAAGGCTTCGCATATTTAAACATATTAAATATCAAAGGACACACTCGCCGGGGCCTCAGCTCTCAATTTCGCTTACATTTCTTCCTTTCTTGGCTAACTGATGCCTTTGCCCAATTAAATTTGCATCATTTGTCATGGCAACGAGCTGAAAGGACTTCCAGGATATCCCTCGCCTAATCACTCAAACAAAAAAGTCCAAGCCTGGCCATCAGTTCAGTTAAGAACATATCTAAAATTTTAATTAAAACAAGGCTAGAGCTTAGATTTAAGTGGTTTTTTATGCAGTTTTGTACATAAAGATGGAGCATTTTTATTGATATTTTTAATCTTTTAAAAAATTGAGTTAATGAAGTGTTTTTTTTTCTTAGTTTTTACTTCACTTATGCAGTTTCTTAAGGAAAATAAACGTCCAAACTGCACAAGGAGCCTCTGCAGCAAAACGGGAAAAGATCCATCTGGATAATTGATTTTTTTAAGTTAATATTTATTAATAATTTTCTATGACAATATTTTCAACAAAGTTTTACTCAAAATTAATAAAAAAAAAAAAGAGATTACTAGTCAAAAAAACATTAATTTCAATTCGGTAAGCTTTACTGTGTTAGTTTTTATGAGTTTAATTAATTAGCTTATTGAGTTTATTATTTTAAAAAATCAAACACATTTAGTCCTCTAATATGCTACTTTTAAAGAACTTTAAAACGATTTTTTATTGATATTTTATTTTATATATTAATGCTAATTTTAATTTGTTGACAAATCAAAGTTAAAAGCAACCACAACTTAACCAAAAAAGCATAAATTTAAGCTTTGGACAACTTTTCTATGTTGGTTATTAAGACTTTCATTAGTGTTTTTATGTAGAAACTCTTTGATAAGCAATCACTGATCCTTGGAGATCCTTTAGAAATGCAAATGAAATTTCCTGCTAAATTATTGCCCCAAAAAGTGGGCAACACTTTAGGCTTCAGGGTTTCCCCCGCCACCTTGGAAGCTTCTTTCAGTTTATTTGTTTACACCCCTCCCCCAATCCCCCTACTTGCACTCTTAGACCCCCCCTTAGACCTCCCCCTGCCCTCCCCCGTCTGTCTCTTGGACAAATGGCCTCCCCTATTTTTGTAAAAATTCAATTAAAATTGTTTGACTTGGACTGAAGACAACGACGGGGCAAATAAATACGAAAAAAAATTACATTATATATATCAAATTGTATAGGAAAAGTTAAAAACAAAAAAAAGCAAAAAAGTAAAGCCAAAAGCGAAAGAGTTAACCGGCAGCGCAGTCAGCGTCCTAAAGCAGCGCTGCAGCAGCGGAGCATTTTCCAAACAAAAGACAACATAACGAGATTCACACACACACACGCACACACAAGAGCCACCCTAAAAAAAAAAATAAAAAATAAGAGAAAAAATAAAATAAAGTAAAAATACAAAGCAAATCAAATAAAAAACCAAGAGAGCGAGCGAGCGAGAGAAATTGAGAAAAAATAAAACCCGCTTAAATTAAGCCCACCTACAACAAACCGGCGGCCGGCCACCACCAGAAAAGCCCATGGAAAACCACCCAAAAACCACCCAAAAAACCCAACCAAAAATAAAAAGAGGAAGCTGATGATGAGGCTGGACAGCAAACGCACGAACGGGTTAAAGGGTCCAAGCAGCACGCTGATGAGGGGAAAGGGAGTTACAGCAAGGAGCTGGGCGCAAGGGGTGGTGCTGATCCGCCCGCTGGCACTTGCCAATTTAAAAAAAAAAAAAAAACCCACAACAACACCAAAAAGGGGTGGACCCACACAGCCAGGGGGAAAGTGTGCAAGAGAGAAAGACTGAGAGAGAGGTCACAAGGAAAGGACCACGCAGCATAAATAAAATGCCTGCCAAGCAAACGCACACACAGGCACAGGACTCGGGACTCAGGACTCAGAACTCGGACTCAGCACTCAGGACACGGGCAGAGGCTCAGGCTCAGGCACAGAGAAGCACAGGAGCAGGAGCCAAGCAACCCTTTCCCTGCGTCTTTGTCCAGGATTCTTGGCCAGTGGGCAGTCGCCAGCAAGAGCGTCTCCTCCTTCCTTGCTACACCCTCCTTCCTTTCTACTCCTCCTTGCTTTCTCCTCCCTGCTTTCTCTTCCCTCCTCTCACCTCCTTCCTCGCTCCTCCTTCCTGGATACAAAAAAAAATAAAAATACAAACCCAAAGGAAACTCAAAATTATGGCCGAGGACAGCGCAGGCTCCGTATTCCAGCTGGACAAGCATCCTGCCTGCCCGCCTGCCTTCCCTGCTCTCCCCTGCCACCCGATCCTGATCCTGGTCAGTTTCTCGCTTAACGTGCCCATTAAAATGCGTAAATTTGCAAGGATTGCTGCTGCTGCCTCAGCCCGAAAGGTGTGTAAGAGTCCTTTGAAGGAATGAAGGGAAGAGTGAGACTTGGGCATGGACCATGGACAGGGACAGGGACAGTGGGTATCACCTGACAAGGACACCCAAAAATTGAACCATTTTTTCAAGAAAAATGTCAAAAATTGACCAAAATTTAGTTATCGAGTTTTTAATGCAAGAAAAGTTCTCCATTAAAAACTATGAAGAAAAAACCAAACCAGACTGAAATCGGTTGAGTTTAAGCCAAGTTATAATCAAAAAACCCTTTAAGGTGTCCGCGATTTTAAGCCAAAAATTTAGCCATTTTTTTCAAAGGGGTTCCATCGTCAAAATTGTCGAAATTTTGACCAAAAATTAGTTATCGAGTTTTGAATGCAGAAAAGTTTTCCATTAAAAACTATGAAGAAAAAACCAAACCAGACCGAAATCGGTTGAGTTTGAGCCAAGTTATGATCAAAAAACCCATCAGGGTGTTTTTTTTTCAAAGGGGTTCCATCGTCAAAATTGTCGAAATTTCGACCAAAAATTAGTTATTGAGTTTTGAATAGAATAGAATAGTTTTGTTTAGGAATATAAAGTATTGTATTTTTGTTATTCATAAATTAAACAAGCCGATTATATATTTGAACTTCTCTCCACTGTATCTCCAATTGGAAAGTCCCCTGACCCTGCCAAAGGCAAGTGTATGAAGCATATGAAGCGTATGAAGCCATTGCCACATTCGGTTGCATATGTTGGCACGTTCGGATCCCCGTGCCACACCTCCCCTCCTCGGAAATCCTCCTTAACCATTAGCCCCCGTCCACGGCCAACTCCTTCTCGCTGCCAGCGAGTCCGTCGTGCGTGCACATAGGCAAATAAATATTATAGCCGAGGCCCCAGAAGGTCCAGCGTTGGAATATGTGATGCCAAGGATTTTGGGGGAGGCAGTTCGAGTGCCGCAAGGGTTAACACGCACCCCGGCTGCCTCCTGCCCTCGTCCCTCCCACCATGGGAACTGCAGGCGTGCAAAAGTTCAATTGGCGTAAAGTCCACACAGGAGACGATAGATGGCTGGATGGATGGCGCAGTAATATGATTTACGGGTCTGTCTGGGCGCCAAAAAAAAAAATGGAACATGTTCGCCACAGGCAAAGTCTCATCATTGAATTAGACCCAAAAGATTCCGTGTTTCAATCACATTTTTGTAAGTCTGACAATCAAGATCAAGCGATACAACCTTATATATGTCATAGAACCTTTCCAAGATCAAATGGTTACAGATTTCATAGGATTCAGATTGTGTAAAAAATTACTATGAGCAACTTTTCTCATAGAAAATACCGAAGTACTAGATTTAGTGGAAGAGCAAGAGGGCTGCTTCGCCTTCCCTAAAGTTCCTCAAAAGACCTTTTTGGCAGTGATCTTTATTACAAAAGGTTATTGAAGAGCGAACTTAATTTCTCACACTCTTTTCGCGTTCTCTCTTTAAATAGGAGAGTAATTATTGCCCTCTATTTTTTTCTCATTTTATTTCTTCCTGGTTTCCTGCTCACTCTCGCAATTTTCCTGCAATGTACCAGCAAAGCAAGCCTTCATAAGTTTCACGAACCCTCTCTTTTCGCTCTCTTTATCTTTTTTATCAGTATTTCTTCTCATTTCATTTATATTCTATTTTTTGCTCACTCTTCCACGCTTTTCCTGCAATGTACAAGCAAATCAGGGACGAAAAAAGGTTTCAAGCTGTAGAAAACGAAAGAAAATGTCTTGTTAAATGTTATAATTCTTTTCCAGCCCAGGACCAAACTTTTATCAATAAAACTTCAATTTCATTTTGATTTCAATTTTTCTTAGGCATTTCTCGCATTTATTTCTCATAGTTTTTCATAACACGTTTCTTTCGCACAGTTTTTGTTTGTTATTATTCGTTTTTTTTATATGTTTTGAATGTTTCTATCAAAATTACAAAAAATTCCACTCGATTCGGAATATAAGGTATATATAGTAATATATATATATATTTTTATCAAATGTGTGTGTTTTTATTTGTGGAAAAAATCGTATCAAATGGCAACATTGTTCACTATATAATAGACCTGCAAAGAATTTCTTGATTTTTTGAGTTTTGTTTATTTGCTTATTTAGCTTAAATTGTAATTTACTTTGTTTTACGCTTTAGTTAGTGGCTGTAGTTTCCTTTTGCTGTATTTTGTAAATTTGTAGTTAATGCATATGAATGATGTTCAAAGGTGTCGGCGATATATAATAATGGATTTTCTTCATTTGTTCTCCTGCAATTGTAGTCTTTTCATTCAGTTTAAGCTGTGTGTCTGCGTGTTGACTGCAACTCGAGTTTCCTTATTTTATATAATTAGGATTCGGCATTCGGTTTGATTTCGTGTCCTCTGAATAGTTGAAAGTTGCTTATTCCCCTCGCTCCTCCTCTTTGCTATTCAAAGTTAGTTTGGTTTATACACTGATATTTAAATATTTAAGCAAACGAACGAAACAAACTAAACAAATAATGTTGTAAGAGATGGCAAACGAAACGATTGTTAAAACTCTACTTAAACATTTTCAAGCGTCAAGTATTTAAGTTTCTAGATTTCACTTTTCCATTGCCTTTAAATACATATTTGTATATATATATATATATATATATTTCTTTAGCTTGCACTTTATTTATTTCTTGCTGGACTTAATCGCTAGGTTCTTTTCGATTTTATTACATTTAATTAGCAAAAAATGTAGAAAAGTTGTCCCTCATTTCTCAAATTTCCATTTCACGACGACGGCGCCTATGGCACATCCTTGCGTTCCTACCATATATAGAATATATATATGTATATAGCGTATAGTTTCTAAAAAATATCTTCATATGTTCATATAAATTCAAGCTTTAAAAAATTGGCATTTCCTTTAGTTTAGTTATGTTTGTATCCCTAGATCTAGATCTATATCTCTATATGCATAATACCCTTTAGTTCTGTTATGGTATAGTAGGAAAGTAAGATGCGAATTTACCATAAAAAACACAATTCTAGATTTATTTATTTATTCTCAAACATGAATATCTATCATATTTATCGTATATATATATATAAATATTTATATATATATATATATAGGGATGTTGTGTGTTTTGACGAGGGATGAGAAACAAAAACAAGCAAACGAGAGGACATTTGGGGCGGCGAACATGTTTCGTTCGGGACAGAGAGTAAAGGCAAAGGTTAAGTCGATTGATTATCGATCACTATTCGATATATAAACGTAACAAAACTTTGTATACATATATATATATATATACAAGTGTCCATAAATAAATGTAGCCATCAATGGGCACCTGTATATATGTGCGCTTCTATTTATATATATATATTTATATGGCTGTCTCTGGCTGTACACAAAAACATACACAAAACAAATGGCAAACAAGTTACTACACAAAAATTGACAGAAAAATGATCTATTTGCTGTAGATGCAAGTTAGGGATGTATATCGATGGGAGATGTCCGATATGATATATCGATATAATATTGAAAATATCATGGTATATCGCATTTAACTTTAAAAGATATATACAATTGAAATTTAAAATATCTAAAAATATCGTACTTAATTTGTAAAATATCGATTAATTTCTCATTGAAAAGTATAGCATACGACGATAAAATATCAATATTATCGCACATACATATATCAAAATATCAAATTATCGATTTTTGGTTTTGAAACATTGAAAAATATAGCATTTTACATAAAAACGATCAATTTATCGCACAAATCACTCATTAAATAGTTAAAATATCGATTTATATATTGGACTTTGCATTAAATATTAATAACCTATTAATATTTTATGACATCCCTAATGCAGTAACAGCAAACTCTCAAGGATCGATCATTTGGACTAAAAACAAAAATTATTTTGATTGTTGCACCTTTCGGGGGATTACGATTAGGTCACCGAATAAACAAGCTTAGCCACTTGATATATATTCGTTTTTTTTAAATTGAACATCTAGGAACGCTTAACGCATAATGCTTCGAACCGAAAATCGCGCAATGAAATCTAGCAAAATCATACGTTTTAAATATATATTACTACTCTTAATTCCTATTACATATTTGATTTGTGTACAGAAATAATTCCGGTGGCGCTTATTGCCTTTAATATAAATAGTTATCGATATGTGCAATATGCACATTATCGATTTAGCGATATACAAACATGATGTATAGGGTTTTTGGGAAAATTGATGTTATGGCTGACGTTCGTTCGTTCGATCTGTAGTAGTGTAAGTACAAAGAGCAAGACAACTATTTGAGGAACTTTACAAATCTTTCTGGGGGTGTGAAAGGGGATTTACAATTTTTGGGGGCAACTAAAAAGCATTCTATAAGCAAATAATTTTGAAAGATCAACACACATACACAGGTGTATGGTTAGCATTCCCTTTTCAGGTTTACATATAGTTTATAAGGCTTTTTCCTTTGCTAGCTCAGCGCATTTCATGCGCTCACAGAACGTTTACTACAGTTACAAAAAAGAATCGCAATTAAATAAGCAAAGAATTATAAAATCAAGAGAAAAAAAAACAAGATATTAAAATAAACATTTTACACTTATTTGACGCTAATTTACTTGTTTAAAATAATGCACTATCTTTAATAAAAAAAATGTATACTTTTTTCTCGCTTTTTACAATCTAAAATTTAGCTTAAATATTTTTCTAATACATATATATATATATATATATATAGGTATATATAGATGAACTGATGAATTCCTTTCCCCTTTCGCTATTCGGATGATTCTCTCTTTTTATATATAATACTTGTGTAAGAGAAGTGGGCGTGGCCATAGCATATAGCAAATGTATAGGTTTAATATATTTAAAATCTGGCTTGCTGCTTTAGTAGGAATTTGTTTGCTTTGAAAATTGCTGATCGCTCGATAGATCCTTCCTTGCATCCTGTGCACACAATGGATAACCTGAAAGAAATGCAAAGATTAGTCTCGAAGCATCAAGGCAAGATTCGCATCTCCAGCTAGACTTACTCTACAGCCACTACACCCTGTTGGTCAAGTGAGTCTTATCACTTCGCTTGGGTGGCGGCGGTGGCGGACGCTTTTTGGCCGCTCCCGCCGGCGGCAGTGGCGGTGCTGCCCCACCATCTGGCACAGAACCACCACCTGCCATGGGATTCGGTTGGCCAGGTGAGGAGACTCCACCTACCACACCATTCCCGCCGCCATTCGTCTGGGCGTGCACGTTCTCGTAGAGCGCATTGTGGGCATACTCGTAGTGCTCCTGCACCCAGTGGCTCACGTTGGCCGTCTCGCGGTAGTAGTGTGACGAGTTGGCCCCCGAATTGAGGTTGTGGGCGGCCAGCAGATCCTCGTTGCTAAAATCCCGGAAGCCCAGCACCTCGTGCGGCGTGGTGGCCGGCTCCAGCTTGCATTTCTGCGCCACCTGCCACTTTTTGCGCATCACGCGCTGCAGATCCTTGAGAAAGTCACGGGGCGGATTCGAGGCGGACTCCTGCAGGCGCTTCGGCGAGGTCACCTCGCTGCTGCTGCTCCCGTTGCTCTGGCTGGACAGACGCGCCAGGTCAGTGCGCGGCGGCAGCATTGGCCCGGGCGCATAGGTCTGATAGGCCGAGCCCGATGAGCCCGTGCTGGACACCGAGTTGCAGTTGAGCACAGTGCTTGGCGAGCGCTGCGGCAGCACTGGCTCCGGCGAGCACATCTTGCGGCGCAGCAGGACCGGCGAGTCGGCAAACGAGACCTTCTTCTGAGCGGGTGGCGGCGGCAGCGGCGGTCCTGCCTGCTGCTGCTGGTGGGCGGGACCCACATAGTCGGGCGGTGCCTTGTACGGCGGTGCCGCCTTCAGGGCTCCCGCTGGCTGCTTCACCGCCGGCTTGATGGGCTTGGCCGGCACCGCCGGCGGCAGTGATCCGTTCCTGTTCGGCATGGCCAGCAGGTTCGGTGCACTGCTCATCGGTGTGGGCGTGACCGGGCTGGGCGGACCGGCGGCGTAGGTCATGGCCAGCACCTCCTCGGGCGGCGGCGGTGGAGGCAGGGAGGCCAGCGAGAGCTGGGAACCGTACACATCCTGATCATCGGGCCCCTCAAAGGCCGGTGGGGGCGGTGGCGGTGGCAACGAGTCCAGCGAGAGCGTGGACGAGCACATCAGTGAAGCGGCAGCGGCAGCAGCAGCGGCGGCGGAAGCATCGCCTGGCGGTGGCTTGGCACAGATGCTGGGCGTCGGTGTGGGCGTCGAGTTGCTGCTAGACGAGTTGGAGGAGGCACTGCCGCCCACGACTGTCGGCGGCTCCGCGGCCTGCTTAATGACGGCGGCCGTGGGAACTGGACGCCGCTTCAACGTGCCGCTGCCGTTGCTCTCCTGCGACTTACGGCGGCTATGACGTCGCGTCAGGGTGCCGCTGCGCTCCGGAGAGCTGGCCTCGCCGCCAGCACTCTCGCAAATGGTGATCTCGCCCACCTCCTTCAGCTGGCGTGTCATCGTGGTCAGCGGGAGGTTGGGCTTCATCGAGGGCTTGCGCTTGATCGTCCCGGTGGTGAACTCGGAATCGAAGCCATTGTTGTCGTCCGAAAGGCAGCCGCTGGAGCTGCTGCTGGAGGCGCGCGAGGTGCGGCCGCTGGTCGAGTTGGACATGCTGCTGATGGCCGAGGAGACGCTGCCGCACTGCGACGGCACCGCCGATGAGATGCTCGAGATGGACTCGCTGCGCATCGAGGTGGCGAAGCTGGACTGCGAGACGGCGTCGTCGGGGCCCAGGCAGAGGTCCTCGAGCAGCAGCTTGTGGCTGTGCCACAGCTGCTTGCCGTATTTGCAAACTCGTATGGCCGTCAGCCAGCGATCCAGGGTGGCCATGTCCTCGGCACAGAGCATCTTGAGGGAGCGGCACGATTTGCCCAGCGAGGAGTCCACCGCCGACTTGAAGCCAAAGGTAAAATCCGTCGGCGATTTCCACTTCTTGCGCCAACCCAGGCCCGTGTAGACGTTGTGCCCGTGGAAGAGCGTGAGGCAGGCCAGGTCGCGGGTGTTCTTGCTCTTCTCCTTGGCGAAATAGTACAGGCCCGAGGATCGCAGGACGAAATGATAGCGCTTCCAGCCCTTCTTGGGATCGGCCTTCATGTAGAGCGGTCCGTCCAGCTGCAGCTGAACGGGCGACTTGAAATACTCATCCAGCAGCATTTGACGCGTCTGCTCATCGTGCTGGCAGCCGGGCGCCATCTGGGGCCCCGGCAGGTACAGCTCCGGGCGGGCGAAGAGCGCCAGCTTGTCGGGACGCTGCTGGAAGAGCACACGGTTGCCGGCGTCCGAATTCCAGGCTATCAAGTTGTCCACCAGCAGCTCGTGGTCCTCGAAGAGGCGCTCTGTGGGTCAAGGAATTGGCTATTAGTTGAGGATCAAATTAAAAAGAGTTCAGTGTCTAAAGACTCACCCATTTGCAGATCGCCCAGATGCTCGACCAGCGCCCAGTTGGGCTGCATCACCACATGGTTCTTGTCGGCCAGCAGACGCGTCACCTGCCCGCACACCATGCGCTCGTCCACCAGCAGCGATTTGGAGGCCCCGTCGGCGGTGAAGGCCTTGACAAACAGCCGACGGATGGAGGCGCTCTCGAGCTTGTGCAGCGCCAGCTGGATCTTGGCCGCCTTCGAGTTGTTGCCATTGCCGCCGTTGCTCTGCTGACCGCCGCCGTGCTGCTGACTCACCTTTCCATAGGCGGCGGCTAGTTGCTTTTGCTGCTGCTGCTGCAGTTGTTGCTGATGCTGATGCTGCTGCTGCTGTTGCTGCAGTTGCTGCTGTTGCAGGGATGTGTTCGAGGAGGCCGACGATTCGCTGGAGAGCAGCGAGGCCGTGTCACTGAACAGCAGCGAGACGGTGTCACTGAATGCCGAATCATTGTCCGGGGATTCGGTGCGCGGCTCTCGGGATGTCACCACGCCCAGCGTGATGCCCGTAGTTATGCCACCGGCCAGCGGCAGTTGTGATGGTGGCGGCGGCGGTTGCATCGTTCCAGGCGGCCCCAGACCCACCACCATGCCGTGACCATTCTCTGAGATTCCGGATGAGGAGCAGCTGCTTACGTCCGCGGAAATGCTGCTGTTGGTGCGAGAGTGAGAGCGCGAAGAGGCCGCCGACATGGAGGCATGGCTAGGTGGCGGCTGGTTGGCTCCCAAGCCGGGAGGCAGTGGTGCTGCTGCTGTGCCCACCGGGATGCTGGGGTGCAGAAAGGATGCCTGGGCATCGCTTATTTGCTCCTCCAGCTGGCTCAGCTCGCCCAGGATTTGATCCAGCTCCGACTCCTGCGTGTCCTCTAGGTTGGCCATGGAGATGCGGTAAGTGTGCGACGTCGTCGTCGTAGTGGTGGTCGTGGTCAAAGGGCGGTCACTACTTTTGCGCAGCTTGACGCCAGCGCCAGCAGCAGCAATGCCACCAATTACCGGGCAATCCCCGCCTGCCACGAAGCCAGCAGTCGTCACACCTCCACCACCTCCTCCTCCTCCTCCTGCTCCTGCTCCTCCGCCGCTGGCAGCTCCGGCCGCAAAGATTCCCCGTAGATTGATCTGCAGGGGAAATGAGCGAGAATTTAGCAATAAATCCATGTATTGATTATAAAAATTGTTTTTTGTAATTGAGAAAGGGCATATTCCAGATAATTTGGGATGTTTTTCTAGGTTTGTTTATATGGAAATTTATATTTTAATATTTATTTATTACTATATTATATAATTATATTATATAAATGCATTATATAATTAATTACATTATATTATCATATTTATTTATGTATTAAAATGTATTTAAATTCTTTCTTTATGAATTACAATTGTTTTATAGACAAGTTTATTTATTTACTTTTAAATTTTAGGCATTATTTTGTTTGTTTTTTTAAAAAGAGAATTGAGAAAATCGGATTTAAAAGTAAACAAGAGCTAAAAGCAATTAATATCTATCTGTTTAGAATTTTAGAACCATAATTATGAACTAATATAATTTAATTCCAGCAAAATCGGACTTGATATCAATTATTTTAATTTTATTGAAATGTATTTTAATTTAAAAATATGTTATGAAGCTGAAATCTTTTCTTTTCCCTTAAAATGTATACAAAATATATTTCAAATAAAATAAAATAAAACTAAAGACCTCTTTAATTCAAGAACAAAATGTCAAAAAAAAACCTGATAAAAAGACAAAATCTAAAGAAATGTTTTCTCTACTCCTAGGGCTAACCTTATGCGACGTCATTTGCAGAGATCTTGGCCAAGTGAAGATTATAAATATGAGACTTTGGGCTTTATAACAGCCACCCAAATGGGTGGGGTCTCAGCAGCACACGTGTGTGGGGGCTTTATCGTTGGCCAGCGGATCACGGCTTGTGACCATTGTGGAACGTGCCACCGTGGAACGTCCGCTCATGAATGGCGATATATATATATATATATATATATTGCGATATTGCTATTTTGCGATTTAACGATTAGCGAATGTCGATTGCCGATTGCCAATGCACAGCAGCTGCTGCTGCCTTCGTCTGCACACTGATCCCCTTCAAACACGTTGCACATTTCCGTTCCAACTACATGGCTAATGTCGGCCTCCAACGCTGGGCAATCAAAAGCTGAGCCGACAACCCCCTGGTTCCATATCCATAGCCATACCCAAACCCAAACCCATTCCCTCTCCCGTTGCCCACTACTTTTGGCGTTTCTCCAGCAGCCGTCGTCAACGTTGTTGTCGTCGACATTGCTGATAGTTTAAGCTATGTTTTTTATCGCTTGCCATAGCCACGCCACTGCATCGGCTGGCTGAGGGAGCCAAAGTGAGTGAGTAGCAAGTGTTAAGTAATTTTCCGAGGCATAAGTCACGTACTAAAGCGACAAAAAGAACATGGGGACAGCTACAGCTGCGAGGGGGAGAGCTGTGAGAGGGAAATCCCAACTACAATGACTGGCAATTGGCCAGGAGAGAGTGAGCTACTACCAGCAATAGTCCACAACAGACAAGATACACTCATGGAAATCCGTGACAGACAACAAACAGGAAAACAGTGACTTCGAGGCATCCACACGACAGCTGTGATAAAAAAAACCAGCGAGCGCTCATCTCTGGCTTCTATTTTCATTGAATTCATATTCTCAAAACAAACATCATCAATGGCCTAGAAAGCAAGGATATCCTTTTGATTTGTGGAACACATCAGCACAGACCGGGAAAGCAGTGACTTTGAGCTGTGAGTGTGGCAGATAAGAGGTTTAATTTCAGGCAGCACCAGATTTTGCCTTGAATTAGTAATCTTTTTAAGCAAAAGTTACAAAGGAAATGATATCAAGGTCAGGGTATATTTAAAAAAAAGCAACTTCGAGATATCTCCTAAATTCTATGCTGAATAAATGCTGAATATACGCTGCCTAAATACTGAATATGTGTGGAATAAATGTTAAATAGATGCTGAAAAAATGTTAAATAAATGCTGAATAAATACTCAATAGATCCAGAATAAATGCTGAATAGATGCTGAATAAATGCTGAATAGATCCTGAATAAATGCTAAATATATCCTAAATAAATGCTGAATAGATCCTGAATAAATGCTGAATATATCCTGAATATATTCTAAATAAATTATTAATAAAAAAATGTATTCAGAATTCTGCATCAATGCTGAAAACATTCTGAACAAATGCTGAATAAAAACCAAGTTAATGCGGAAAAATTAATAAATATATGCTGAATAGATTCTGAATAAATGATGATTAAGATGCAAATTATAGGCTTCAAAAATTCGAAAATATTAGCTTGCATTTATAGAGCAATAGATCTCACAATTTAACAAGACTGCATATCAGTAATACCTTACAAGCACAGCTAATTTATAGCACTAAAGACTAGCCACATAATACATTTATAGAATGCAACTACTTTCTGTGGTTCAATCGCTTAATTAAAGGTTGTGTAATTAGTAGTTGGGAACTGAGAATAAAGCACGAACACAGGAACTTGAACTTAACATGTGTAATAGCTATAGCTATTCCACAGATAATGCCATAAGCGAGTTTTATAACTTGGTAACCGCCGTTGTCGTTGTCTCTAACCTGAACGAGCTCCCGTCCCCGCTTCAAGCCGATCATCTCCAACGATTCCTGGTTACTGTGACAATGTGTAAACATCGCCTGCCTAGTGCCGACTTGCAACTGGTCATCACTTTGGTTACTTTGGCACAGACAGAGTGATGGAGTTGCCTCTTTAATGGCCTTTTCAACGCTCGACTGAATGAGTCATTTTGCGTGGCTCGAAAAGGTTTTTTGTTGTCAGCCAGCGGCTGCTGCTGGCTGGATGTTGTTTTTGCTTTTTATTTTCTTTTTAGGTAATTGGCACTTTACCCAACTGAACTCCAGCCAGCAGTTACTGGTAGATCCAGCAGTGTCGACTGTGCAACGCACCACGAAGGGCAACCAGGCAGCCAGGCAATGCCGGATAAAATGCGATGTGGGGAAGGTTAAAACGAGGCTAAAGTTGGTTCCATTCCACCAATGAGTATGTCGCTTGGTTAACGTTGATTTATGAACAAAAGTGTATACAGAAATACGAGGTTTATGGAATATGGTGTATATGTAATATGGAATATTGGAATGCAGATAGAGAGCGCGGGGCATCTAATGACCCCCACTCAACACACTCTATAGCTTCGTTCCCTACGTCCATCCAGAAAGTTCAATGACAGTCGCTGTAACAACAACAAATTCCAATTGACTTTGCCTTTTGGGTAGAAATAAAAAAAAAATGTTTTCCGGGGGGAAATGTGGACAAAAGAGGTGCACGGGGTGGTCGCCGCCAGAGACTTGGTGAGAGAGAGAGACCCCCCACACACATACACAGCATCCCAATCCCAACCATTCTCGCGGCCATTTGTTGTTGTTAGTTTACGACTCTTGTTTGCGTATTTGCATAGGTCGGGTGGTCGGTCGGGTGGTCGGTCGGGTGGTCGGTCCATCCACTACTGCTGCAGTGTCCACGCTCTATGGTCGCTCCACAGTCCCGTCCCCAATTCCCAGGTCTTAGCACGGCAAGAAATATTAGTGAAAAACCAAAAGGGAAGCTAAATTTGGAAAGAAAATTGAAATTGGTTCATGAAAATCGATCCTAACTAAGCAAAATTTAATTATTTTCAATTCTAAATATAAAATTTAAATTCAAATAAATTCAAATTCAATAATTTTTACAACAAAATCATTATACTATAAATATATATATATATGCATATAATATTTATATATAATAATTTGACCATATGTATTATTTTTTTTAGGTGTACTATTCGGCCCACTGTTTGAAGCACTGATGGTCCTCACAACCAAGTGTCAAGAACCGAAGAGCAAATAGAAACGCGACACAGAAAGCTGCAGACTGGAGACTGGAGAACGAAGAACCAAGACACAGGGAAAAGAGAATTCCAAACAGGAGAACTCTCCTCCATATTTTATCACCGGAGCAACAGTTGAAGAAGTTTACGAGTGAGCTGCTGGCCAACCAAAAATGGAGTGTCTGTCTGGAGAAGGGATTGTCCTGGATTCAAAACCAGAAATAAAATAACTTTTTTCGGGGGAAGAAATTGAAACAATTTCCAGTTTACAACTAAAATTTATTTAAAAACTTGTGACTTTCTTTGTTCTACCATTTTTATATTTACCAATTATTATTATTAAAACCCACATAAATATTACAATTTTATGGCCAGTAATAAAACATGTCTGTTAATATCGCTTTAGCGTTTAAAAAGTGTTTTGAATTACGATCAATAAATATTACCTAATGCCCTGCACTTGGTTATCTGACTGTATTGTGTTTTGCGGCAGCTGTTAACGGCTTCGAAATTAATACAAATAAAATATAAGACCTTTAGGAAAAGTGATTTTTTCGCTGAATTATTATTGTTTATTTATGCAGCTGGCTGGCTGGTGGCGGCACACGCTAAGGCATTGTTAATATATGTATACCGGACTGACTTCTGCTTAAAAGTTGTTTTAATTTGTTTTAAATTACAATCGTCAAATGTCTCAAAGTCGTTGGTTGTTGTTGATCTGGAAATAGGTTTTTCTTGCTGCAGTTCAATGTTCTTGGCGGATTGGTTTTCTGTTGTTCACCTTGGTGGGGCACCCATGGCACCGGATCAATGATACCTACCCAATATATATAGAGGTATTATTTCCATGATAAACCAATTATAGCCTCGGCGGAGCCGATAATTGTATGGACAGACAGACAGACAGACGGACGGACGGACAGAGAGGAGAAGCTATTAAGTTCGATTCGAGGCTGCTTCCAGTTTCACTTCCAGTTCCTCCACCTGCCGCCGCCGCCACCAGATTGTAAAGAAAACCTAACCCAATAGCCGTCATATCTTATCTAGCGCTGCTCCATCTAACATCTAACAATTGGGCAAACAGACAGACAGACACACACACACACACCACCCACCCCTGACCTGACCTACTCCACTCCCGTGGAGCTTCCAAGCGGTGGCAAGTAAGTAAGTGGCATGTTCTGGGCCCGTTCCACTCCCTAGGGAGCTACTTCCAGAGTAATTACTTTTACTTTGGCGCATTACAAGGCACTTTCCCAGCAATTAACTAAAACCCACTGACGTCACTCGCTGGAATGAGTAAATAAATGGGGGGTATGGGTAAGTAGGGGTTTGGGAAAAGGGAGGAGCTAGCCAGAGTCACACACTTGACTTGTCCAAGGCCCGAAACGCATTATAAATATGCTCATGTTTGTGGACATTTACAGCGACTTCCGTAGTCGATTAATAAAAACAACAAACAACAAAACATAAAAGCAACGTTGCCAAAAAACAAAACAAAAAAAGCAAACATACACATACACAAAACTCAAGAGTGGTCAGGCAACCAGAGCAGAAGCAGCGGCCAGCAGGCAGAAACTAAATTAATACATTAAATTTAACTTTTAATGGGCCCGGAGACACGCCACTGCCTTATATAGAGCGATGTGGAGGGGAAGCCACCAGCCAAAGCCGCATCGCTCCTTTTCGCGAAATTGTCGCTCGTAAAGCGCAGAAAAAGCGCGTAGAATATATATGGAATACAGAATTTATAATGCGAGGGTATTATCATCATCATAATCATCAAGAAAAGAAGCAACAGCGTTGGGTTTTAACTTGGCTTTAGCTCTTTACTCCACTCAACTTTACTGCGTTTCGTTTCGTTTCGCTACGGCTTGACTTTGGCTTCAGTTCGTTAAGCAGCCTAATTGCCGGTCCCTATCAGAGTTTTGCACTAGAAGAAATAGCTTAATCATATAGAATTAGCCAGAAATATATAATATATAAGTTCAGTCAGGGCTTCTGGTGGCCTTTTTTTCAAAGAAAGAATTATGAAAAACCTTTTAAAAGTGAAATAAACGAATGATTTTAATACTATTTAAGCATTTTAAGATGGTTTACTGAGGAATTTACAAGGAAATTAAATATAAATGTAGGGATTTAAGAACTATACATATTCAAATTTAAAATTCTTGTTAGTAATAATTAAGCTTAGGCAACAAACGTTAAAATAAAGAGTTGAAAATAAAGCATACAGTTTTCTGTATTATCTAGCTTTAATGATACATAATTTTGCAGCAAATAAAGTACTCCTATGAAACTATTCTCATAAATAATTCCTCTTCTGCTAGCTTACAAATTTCCTTTAAAATAATTCCTTTTAAGAGAGTGTTTTTCTCTGTGTAGAAGGTAAGTTCAAGGCAAGACAATGTATGCAACAGGGCAAACCAAAGAGAATAAGTAACCAGGAAGAGGGGACAAACACCAAACGAAATTGCCGGGAAATGATAATGATGATAATAAGGCCACTGTGCAATGTTCGGTGAGATTCCCATGACTGACTTTTGTCACTGCCAAGGGAGTTCATCTGATAACAAAGCAACAAAATGCTTTAAATCAGCTTTACTTTGAAATGTGTACAAGAAATAACCAAGGAAAGGCCTTCAAACAAGCTATTTCCGTAAAGCACAACCTTGCTATGGATATTTTTATAAAAGAAAAATGAGTTTACAAAGCTCTCCTGCCTCTCAAGATTCCCCATACACAATACAGGCAAGGCTGACAAGCATATACAAACTAGAGGGATCATTAAAGTGACGATGCACCCTTCATAACCTTAATCTTCGTCCCCTCGCTACATATACTTCACTTTCAGGAAGCGAAAAGAAGCTGAAAACCCATTAAATCAACACACACGCGACCCTTAGAGAAACATCTGTCGATCCCATTTCGAGAAGAGGGACCAAAGTCCTTTGACAGGGCATAAAGAGGATCTTGGAAGAACGGGCCAGGGTCCAGAGGAGAAATCTGCGTTGCAGACCATTCTCCGTTCTTCGGTCTTTTGTTTTTTATTTTTTTGTTTTCTTGTTCGTGGCGCGTGCAAAGCTGCAAGTGACGCGTGTCCTTAAATGCAGCTGCTGCCGCTTGAGCCACAATATAATCAACAATAAATCGGATCCGAGGTTTTCGCCCCTTTTTTTTCTTTTTGGGACAACCGCTTTGCACTCATGCCCAAATGGCCAGGGGAACCTTTACAACAATGGCAATTGCACCTGCCACCAACCAGCCAGTCAGCCAGTGTCAGCACAATGCAAAGTTGTTAAAGGAGAACCTTTACCCAAAAACGGACGATGACGCTCGTCCGCTCACTCCACAGCACTACAGGCCACGTCCTCTGAGTCACAACCAGACACACACACACATCACTTCACTCCACTGATTATGAGATCAAGATAGCCTCCGTCTCAGACATTGTAGACCCGGGGAACAGATGCGTTTTTTAGTACATCCTCCAACGGTGGTTGGTTATCCCATTTGCGCAGCATATTCAAGGCGATTTTCAAGTACACTTGGAGAATGGAATAGGCATTAAAAATGTGGTTCAAGGAGATCACTTCTCTCAGATATATGAAAAATTATTTATTTTGCTTAAGAAACCATGTAAATTAATATAAATTTGTTTAAGGTTGAATTATACATATTATTATATATCATTTTTAACCAATTCTAGGTGAAAAGTTCTGTACAATCAAGAAATACCAGCAAGTCTTTCGTCAAGTGTAAGGCTAGTAACTTGAGACATTCTCTGCCCTCGTGGCTGTGTGTGCCCTTTAGGGGTTGGTTCTTTGGCAGGCGATCGGTTCGGGGTCCACCCACCACCACCACCATTGCCACCACTCCCCTTGGCCATCATCCCACATCAATCACTTGTTGATACTGAGGCAAAGTACATATTAAAGTGCAGTGGCAGTACAATAGTTGAGCGGATAAAGGGGAAATTGGAATATGTAAGGCCCAAGCATTCTTGGTTGTAATTCCCCTCATTTCCCGGACTGTATTATAAATCTTTGGAACGTATGATTACGCGCGTTCCCTTTGCCCTTTCTACATTTTGACAAATTTTTTTATTGCAGCTCAATCAAATTAGAAGGGCAACACACACAGAGAAAGAGACAGAGCAAGAGAGAGATAGAAGGGATTCTTGGGTAGCTGGGAGGGGGGCACCGCTCCCATTCCCCGGGGGAAATACTATGGAACTGGAAATAATAACATAAATCAATGGTAAAGTTGGAAAGAGGAATGGATTGTGATGGCCGCCGCTTCCAATCAATGTGCATTATAATTTTAGAAATTAATTCGGCAAATTGGTGGCTAAATGCAAAGCCCACGCACACACACACAACGCTGCTTTCAGCGTTCCAACGGAACGAAACCAATTAGGAACGGAATGCGGAATACGAAATGCGCTAAAGACCATCTCTATAAATTATACAGTCATCTAGTCTATATCTAGATCTTGCATATGTAAACACAAAAACATATATACCATGTGTTAGAGTCCGCTTTAAATTGCTAAAATGTTTATTGCGGACTTTAGACGAAGTCAATTAGCGAAAACACTGAGCCTGGGAATGGCAATTGAAATGGGGAAAAGGGAGCGTGAATGGGAATGGGAATGCGAATGGGAATGGATACGGCAAAGGGGGATGGAACTGCGACAGAGGCTATAGCCATTGGAAATGGGAGCAGACAACTCTGATTTACAGTGTGACCGAAGCCCATTTGACGCTGAGTTCAATGTGCTAAATAATCCCCATGCAACTGCATTTGTGCCTCTGTATCTGTTTGTCTCTCTATTTTTTCCTCTTCCTCTGTTCGCTCGTGTGGCAAAATGCAATCTATTAGCGAAATTGGGTCACTGCACGCCCACTTGGTAACACACAGGGAGAGCGCCCCACCCGACCCGGCCCGGCCCGGCACGACTTCCCGATCCCCCGTTCAGAGATCGAAACAGATCCGTTCCGACCCGATCCAAATCCAAATCCAAATCCGAGTCCGCATCCAAAGACGACGATGACGACGACTGTCTGCGAGGCGGCGGCTCGGCTCGTGTTTAAATATAATTTACAAATTGTAACAGACGCCCACAGCGGATAAAGAGGGGAGAGCCAACACCAAACCAATACAAAAACCACAACTAAAAATACGATACAAATAAAAATTTTTGCGCTAATTTTGAAATGAAGACGCGAGACCCAGCGACCCCAAGAAGCCCAGAAGAAGTAGCAGCCTCAGAAGAAGGGTAGGGGGACAATGGCATCCGATTGCAATATCATAGGAACTTAACGATATGAAAAATTATATAAAAATATATCCTAATACAGAAGATAAACCCCTTTTAATCTTCAAAACCTATTTAAGCCAGTGCAACTCAATAATGGAAATGATCGTAACATAAAACTTATTGTAAATGGAAGGGCACAATTTTTGTAAGTACAAAAATCTCAAAATTATGCTTAAACTTTGCAAGTCTAGAAATTACGAAAGCTCCCATCGAAGATGGAAAACTGTTTCAGTTTCGATATTCTCAGGGAAGCCTAGCTCCAAATACCGGGTGATTACTTTAGAATAGATCACAGCTGCACAGGGTCAGCGGGTGTAAGTGTGGGAAGTTAAAAGTAGAAGGCGGAGACGTAGGAAGAGAAGAAAACGAAACGAAATGACACCGAATAATATGGGGAAGAAGACAGCGAAGAAGAACCGATAGACCGAGAGCCGATAGACGCAACATAAATTGACTAGAGCGAGGAAGATGTAAGGAAGAAGAGAGTCTCACACTCACAGAGATAGAGAGAGCGAGGCAAGTGGCGAAAGAGCAGCGGAGCGAAGGCGTGTGAAGCAACAAGCCCAAGTACATAATTTCGAAATGAATATGGCGACAAAAGAATTTTAAATATGTGCGCGTATGCCCGTTGTACATGTGGATGTAAATGGAAATGGAAGTGCGTGTATGTGTGTGCCGTACATTATTTTCCCCATTTTTGGTTCCTAAACGGAAACAAGCGATAATAAAATATTTACAGCGACAGCAGCAACACCAACAACAACAACAAATGGATAGCGTCGCCGCAGTTGCCGCATAAATATTCAGTCGACGTCGCTGCCGCAACAGCGCATGTAAAAAGCGGAAAGCAAATAGGGAACGAGAAAACAGGGAAAAGCGAAAACGCAAGCAGAGCAAAATCAAAGGCAGCAAGGCGTGTAACAAGAGAATCATAAAATGTAAAGCAATAGACCCACAAAAACAAAAAAGAACACAAGAATATGCAGCCAAAGTGCGGACAACAATAACAAGAAGGCGCGAACAAAACAACCGCAAGAACAGCTTCCAGCTTTCATGTTCCAAAAGCTAGAGAAGAATAACCAACCGTTGCATACCCTTTCCTCAAGTTAATGTTAAGTAAACTGTAGAAAAATGTTAAAAATCAGCTTTCTGGAAGAAAAAAAAAACAAAATAAATTCATGGGAATTTTAATCATTTATCTTAAAAATTCCAATCCTAATCACCAAGACGGATAGGATGTAAAGTTACTACATGGATCCAGTATTAAACCAAAAGTTTAATATTCCCGGCAAGGGTACATACATACATAGGTAAATAAGGGTTTGTGTGGGGAGGGGCGTCAGGTGATGCTCCATCCCCAATACCGATGCCGGCAAATTGCTGGGATAGGAAAAAACATCGGCTCTTTGGACGCCAACAGGCCGGCAGCACAGTGGGCTGCATCAAGGCCTCGTGTGGGCGAAAAATTCATTTCATGGCTACGAGGAGATTACGTGCACGGATTTACGAAACCCACATGTGTGTGTGTGGGCGGGGTGTAGAATCACAGCCAGAACCAAAACCAGAAGCAAGAATCGAAAGGGGGAAAGCTAATGTAATTGCAACAGATTTGCCCTGGTACATTTCCATTACGGATCACTCGGTCAAGTGGACCATTACCCAGTAAGTAATGCAAAGTAATGAAGATCTTCCATGCAGCTTTACTGTTTAAATGATAAGTGTATTCTGCATACGTATAACGTATGTATCGTACTTCCATATGTCTATATGCCCATTTGCATGGATGGGATCCTATAGGGAGTAAGGGCTTTTCTGTGGTTTTTTAATAAATCATATTAAAATCCTATTACTGCACAATCAACTTTGGGAATCTTTAACTTCCATTCTCACTATCTTTGCATCATCATAAGCCATTCGTCGTACCAGTAACCCAATTCCAACCTAGATAAGGATATTAGCGTCAGGTTATATATTCTTTGCGGATCAAATGGCTTACGAGTAAGTGCGTAGTCGGGATTTATTTACTTGTCTACACAATTACAAATGGAGAGGAATATCCGTAAATAAACAGTGTCGGTAACGCTGTATGCAGATTATACACATGTATACTCTTCAGAGAATAAACACTGCTTGATCTTCTGCGAATTGAAAGCTCAGATTGTGTCCTCTTGCAATAAATGTTTAGCTTGGGCTATGAGATCGAGTTGTGTTCTTTTCTTGAGTATTGCTGTTGGACATACGAAACAGATTCAATTACGAATTACTTGGTAAAATGCACATGTTTCCCTCTTAAGATATGGTTAGTCAACAATTCCTTGTATTGCTGTTTTGGTGAAATAAACATATCAATTTAATAGTCATATAATGAAAGTCGTGGAAAAATCCCCGCCTTTCTTCTACTTTGTCCATATTATAATTATTTTTCCCACTCCATTTCAATAAACAGCGATTATATAATAAAAATTATTAATTCGGCAATATAAAATGTAGCACTTTTATAAAGGCACGTAATTAACCCAAAGTCTCTTGACTCCTACCATTAATTAATCCTACATTTGTTACTGACCAGAGTGATATTTTAATATATCCATTTATTTCTGCTCATCGCAGCTGTTGATTGGATTTAAGGGGTTCGGGATAAGATATCTTGAATCTTTCATGATGATTCCAAAGAATAAAAATTTTCTATTTCATTTTACAACCCTTTCCGCATCACCCGCTAGTCAATAAATGTTTTTGTCTGTATGACAAACGAAAAAGACCCAAGACAAATACTATTAACGACCGGGAAAACTTGTTCGGAGCGTTTTTCTTAAATCTATAAAATCAATCTCCGAATTTCCACGAATTGTCGCATGAGTCACACTGTTTTCTCCGACTCTTTCTGTCTTTCCCCCATTCCCCCGTTAAATCGGCGAGAGATCTGCAATTACAATCCGCTTTTGGTGGTGCGTGCGTGTGAAGGGGTAAAATCGGCTGTACGTGCATGTGTGTGTAATGTAATTAAAAAGATTTGAGCAAATATTTGACGAACGTGCAAGAGCAATTTTAGGAAGAGGGAAAGGAGTTAAAAATAAGAGAGCGGCCAAGGAAGTCAACAAAGCGGGGGAGAGAATAGAATGACGCACATACATGTATATGAATAGACGAAAAACCGGCGAAAAGTAGGCAAAAGGCAAACGGGACATTGTCAGGGTTGCCACCTTCGATGTCCGTTGGCAGTTGCCAGTGGAAAGGAGCGGAAGGAAAAATAGATAAGGCACAGAAAATGAAGACGAAGTAAACAATAATAAAAGCTCCCCTTTCCGATGGGGCATAAAACTAAATAATAAACTGCTGTCGATGCAATCCATTCCCCTCTTCTGCACCCCCAAAAACACTCGGCCGAATGAAAGACAAAAGCAAAAACGCATTAACATTAACTGCCAAAAACAAAAACAAACAACTCCCGCCGCCTTTGTCCATCTCTTCCACGCAAACAACCGTGCTTTTCCAGGGGCAGGAGGAAAGCGAATGTGTGCGTGTGGGTGGATGTAAGCAAGAAAGAGATAGGGACTGGGACTGCCGTTATTCCTCTTACCACGTCGACGTTTACGTCAATTTTATTTCGATTGCCGCTCTCCTTTTCTCGTCGCCTGCTGTTTCGCCTCCACTTCTCTCAATTAACAAAAGGCACTTTTAATTATTGCTTCATTTACCCCGCGCAATTCTTCTTTTCTTCTGCGGCTCGCCACCCGATGTTTGTGTTTGTGGGAACAACAGGCAGTTATAAGGAACTTATTAAACGCGAACAGCCATCCAACAAGAAAAAAAAGTGCGACGCAACGAGACCGAAACGGAGCGCGAAATCAAACAACCAAAACAGAAATGAAAATAAAATAATTGTGCACTTCGATTTCGGCGCGCGCTCTATTCCAATCAATCTCGCATTCACTGTCCCGTTGTTTTCGTTTCGTTACTACAAACACATTCGCCTTCCAGCCGTCCCGTTTCACGCTGCGTCGCTCTGCGTTGCGTATCACGTCCTCTGCGCGCGTCGGTTGAAATGGAAATGGCGAGAGCAGAGAGCCAAGCCTCGAGGCGGTGTCGCTGCCGCTGCGGGCGAAGCACAGTGGCGCAATTTGAGTTTTTCGTAGCCAAAACCATAATGTTTTGTATTATTTTTGAGATTAAATTTTTAATTATTTCCCTTTTCCCTAATAGTTAGGTATTGTATTATTTTGTTTTAACCTAATAGTTGTATAGCATGTGACACACTCTATACTACTACTACTGCTATATTCGCACTCGTTAAATAATTTCCTTAAATGGTAAAATTCATATATCACCTTATCACATCTTTGCTATTTTCGGCTCCACCCATGTAATCATAATTTCAAGGAAAATAATAAATGTACTTGCGTAAGCTGGCTGACCCTCCTGTTGAGTGCTTACGCAATACATTTGGGCAGCCTCTAGGGCGTGTTTATTGCAAATTTCCTAGACGCACATGATTTTGTTTTAACTTTCCAACGCCATTTGTTCCACTGTACGTCACTGCTATGTCCCTGGCGCTGCCAACCGGCGTCCAGACGCAAGGAAGTTGGCAGGACCGAGAGGCAGATGCAAGTGCGTACACCGGAAGAACACATTAATTTTAATGTTATCTTATATGATTTGATATATATATTTTAGTTTTTAGATTCATCTAAATCTCTTTTTTTAATTTAGTTTGTTATTTTAGCATTCTGTCCATAAATGCATTTTTTATCATTATTTTCTCAAGTGTATTTAAGTAGCATTATAACACACATTTAATCCTTAATTGTGATACAACTTAAGAAACAAAAATTCGATATACTTATACCCTATACCACACGAAAAAGACCTGTCAGGAACGTTTTATTTAATTGGGTTTGACTTTTACTTTAAATTTCTTATTTACAAAACAATGTGAATGCACTTGGTTTTATAGATTTGTTTGCGGTCAAACAGAAAAATAAATCCAACATCTCGCTGATATGAAAAGTATTTGCTGTTGACAAGTTATCAATTTGTTCTACTGTCGTGCTCTCTGTGTGTGGTGGACAAATAAAAATCGCAAGGTAAACACAGTTTTTGCCGAATTCTGCGGCACTATAGACGCAATTAAGCAAATTTGACACGCACTCACTGGGCCCACGAATGTCCTGCTGTGCATCCTTGAGGTGCACGCAGTGGAATCCTCGCACTGCGGCGGGATGCGGGATTTGGGATTGGTACTGGGACATGGCACGTAATTGCAGTTAAATTTTATTGCAGTCACGTAGCAAAAGAACAGGGAAGACGACTAAAATTGAATGACCACTCACTCGTAGTGTTTCGGTACGAGATACCCTTGAGTTTAGGAATATTTTTCAGATTTCTTTTCTTTAAATTAGGAAAATAATTGCCAAATAAAATTGCAAGACTTTGAGAATACCTAAGCTACAAGAAGCTCCCAACATTTGCACATCATTTGCAAAAATAATTTTATTAACAATTAAATATCTCCGGAAGAGTAACTATAAATGGATTTAATCTTGCGAGCCTAAGAGATAACGTAAAACTAATCGACCTTCCTTATTGAGGGTAGGCGCTACTGATGGAGAATCAAAACGCAAAAGGAGGCGAAGCGAGGCGAAGTATATCGCACATCGTCTTTCATCGGGAATCGTGTTTTCTTCGCCGCTTTCCTCGTATAAACAAATCGGGAACAACTTCAGAACATCCAGAACGACTTAAGATCTGTAAACTTTTTTCCCCCCGTCTTTTTCAGAATTTATGCACGGTGAAAGTAATGGGGAAACCGCGGAGAAAGAAGCCAAAGAGCAAAAAAGTTAGTACACCAATTAATGTGTCGGCACTTTGAGGAGCTGAACGAGCGTTAACCCCACATATGTACATACATATGTATTTACATATGTGACGGTATATTTTTTATATAAGAAAGTTTTTATAAAAATAAATAATGGATCTCAGTATACAAATAAAATGATATTTGTTACTATAAATATTGTAATTTTTTAACTGTACCAAAAGATTTTAGGTATTGCTTATAAATTTGACAAACTTAACACTTTTCTATTTTAAGTTAATACCCAAGCTAATCAAAAAAATCATGTAATTTTGTAAAACAATATAAATAAAGGCAATATTACTATATTTTATTGACATCACAGCCTGTGGCCTTTGAAGGGTTAACTTTAGCCGTTTTTATTGCCTTTGCTGTTGTTGTTGCGGCCACAGCATCTGGCCTAGAGATTAATCATCGCACTCTCCGCGATCGCCTTGACTCATTTTCTTCGAGTGTTACAAAAAAAAATAATAATAAAAATACGAATACAAATATCGCAACGTATATCGGCCTGGCACTGAACTTTGTACCTGGGATAAGCACTCCGTTTTGGCTTCAAGTTATACGACCACGCCCCCTTCCCCATCAGTGCGACCAAAAACAGCCACAGAAATCAAAGAGGTAAACCGATAGACACTTGCAGAAATTAACCTTCTGGACCACAAAATAAAATTCACCATTTGGTTTCTTTAACTAAAATTAAAAAAGTGACGGATAAATAAAAACTATTTATCCTTTCTTTAATCTTTAGAGATTCTTAGAGAAGTGTGCACTTCTCACTTTCTCCCAGTGTATTTTCGTTGAGTGGGAGTGAATATAATGTATAAAGGAAATACAACAGAGACACACACACACACGGGGACATGATACTTGGGAGTTGCATGGAATATACTTACATTTGTTATTGTTGCTGCTTCCTCAAGGCAACTAAGCGAGTTGTGCTGCTGTTGTTGTAGCTGTTGCTGAAGTAAGTGCTGTTGTTGCTGTAGCTGCTGTTGTTGTTGTTGTTGCGCCGCAAGACCACCACAATCCATAGTACTGGCAGTGAAAAGGTGAAGAGAGGGGGCCACAAAAGGGAGTGGGAGTGGGAGTCGTCAATTGAGAGAGCTCTTTGGGGCCGCTCTCCCTCTCTGTCGCTCTCCTTCTCTCCTATATTCTGTTCCCTTTGTGTGAGCGGCGCGCCGCTGCGATCGCTTATTGCAGCGAAATGAAAACCGAAACAGACACCAAAAAGTTCGGCATAATTGAAGAAATGTGATGGCGATCCGTCTTGAATTTCAACGATTCGCAGCAAGGGACCCGTTAACCGCTATTTCTTCTGCTTGTGTCTCGTTTCCTTCGTTTTATTTAGCTAACTTTGCAGCTTGCCTTTGTGCATTTTCGGTCGAAAAACCGCTTCCTTGCACACGCTCTCGCTCTTACTCTTTCTGTAGCTGTCTCGCTCACTCCCACTCCGAAAGTTGCGTGGGCGAACGAGGAGAGCAAACAAAACGAAGCGAACAGTTACCCGAAGTCGACCGAACGCAGTCTGGAGTTTATGCACTACTACACCCACACTGGTACGCACGCACACCAACAGCACTCTCATGCAGCGCTCGTCCTCTCTCGCTCGCACTCTCGTAACTCCAACTCCAGTTCCAATTCGAACTTCAACTGCAAATGCGTTTCCAATTGCTATCCCAGCTATGCACTTCCTCCGCCTCAATTAATCAATTAACAATCCTTTTGTGCTTGGCACGGCCTTCTTTACTCTATCAAGCCCCGTTAGTCGCTCGGCCGTTTTGTTGTTGCTGCGCCGAGTGCATTTGCATTTGCAGCCAGCAGCATCTCACAAAAGAAAACGAAGAGGCCATCGGTGATTCACAATTTGAATGGCACTGCGAATATTCACTTCGCTCGGATACGAACACACAAAAAAAAGCGGAACAAAACAAACGGATGGTACTATCAGGAAACTACGAAAAGCCCGTGCGTAGATTTTCACGAAAAACCCCGCCCGCACTGTTTTCTCGGCCTGCTATTTTCACATCTCCTTCACTTCGCTACCGAGCAAAATTTCTCACCAGATTGGCAGCCTTGATTGTGGAGTAAAAAAAGTACTCTTTTCTGGTCACACTGTCAGTGAGGTGGAAACCACCCTATTACCACCCACCATGCGACGTTACAATGTGTAAACTCACCCCATTTTTTTTACCACCATGCTAGGAAATGAACGAATCGGTAAAATTATCGATATTTTTTCTAAAGATTCTGTATTTATTCACGATTTTTTGTTTGCCCAAATATCTTCTCGTTTTTTATAGAACTTTTCTGCATTCAAAACTCGATATCTAAATTTTTCGTCGATTTTCGAAAATTTTGACGATGTAACCCTTACTTTTTTCTTAAAAAATGGGTGGATTTTCAGTTCAAAAATCGAGAACACCTTAATTTTTTTTGTTCATAACTTGGCTAAAACTCAACCGATTTTATTCTGGTTTGGTTTTTTCTTGTTTTTTATAGGACAACTGTTCAGCATTCAAAACTCGATATCTAATTTTTGGTCGATTTTCGACAATTTTGACGACCCCCTACATTTTCTTGAAAAAAAAAAATGGGTGGATTTTGGGTTTAAAAATCGACAACACCTTAAGGGTTTTTGATCATAGCTTGGCTAAAACTCAACCGATTTCAGTCTGGTTTGGTTTTTTAATCTTATTTTTTATAGGAGAACCTTTCTGCATTCAAAACTTGATATATAATTTTTTTGTCAATTTTGACGATGCAACCCCTTGCATTTTTCTTGAAAAAAAAATGGGTGGATTTTTGGTTTAAAAATCGACACCTTAAGGGTTTTTTGATCATAGCTTGGCTAAATCTCAACCGATTTCAGTCTGGTTTGGTTTTTTCTTGGAGAACTTTTCTGCATTCAAACCTCGATTACTAATTTTTTATAAATTTTTTTTTAAATTTTGACGATGGAACCCCTTACTTTTTTTTGGCTTAAAAATCGAGAACACCTTAAAGGGTTTTTTGATCATAACTTGGCTTGAACTCAACCGATTTCAGTCTGGTTTGGTTTTTTCTTCCTGGTTTTTCTTGGAGAACTTTTCTGCATTCAAACCTCGATTACTAATTTTTCATACATTTTTTTTAATTTTTGGCTTAAAAATCGAGAACACCTTAAAGGGTTTTTTTTATCATAGCTTGGCTAAAACTCAACCGATTTCAGTCTGGGTTGGTTTTTTATTCTTAGTTTTTATAAAAACTTCATTTCTAATTTTTTGTCAATTTTGACGATGTAACCTTAAAATTTTTTGTTAAAAAAATGGTTCGATTTTTTGCTTAAGCTAGGTACTGAGATAAGATAAATATTCTTAAAGCGGCCAAACTCCATATAAAAAAACCATAGCAAAAAAAAGAAGAAGAAGCATTTTCCGACACCCCGCTTTCTCGGGTACTGAGATAAGATAAATTTTCTTAAAGCGGCCATAGCGAAACGGGTAAGAGCGTTGCCAGATCAGGAAACAAAACAGCTGTGATTCCGCTATCAAAATAAATAAATTTATTTATTTTGAAAGACAGAACATGGAGGGAAAGTTGAAAGACAAAAATGTTTCTCGTGTTGAACGTTTTTGTTCACGCGAGGAAAACGTAGCGCTTATTAAAGCGGTTGAAGCGAAGCCCTTAATATGGGATTTAACCCACAAAGGGCATTTCAATGGAATAATTATTCATAATGCCTGGGAGGACATTTATTGGGCGGCGGCGGCAGTGGCGGCTCCGCATTTTAGCCTTCTGCTCCAAAGCGGCGAAGTACATCAGCACTATTCCCATATTTAATCCGCTTGAATTAATTTTAAAGTAAAGTTTGTTTACAGAAAACAGCTGTGCATACGTGTCAGTATGACCCCATTTACGCGTTTTCCTCCTTTTCCTTTAGATTTTTGGTCACACTGGTTCCCGAGCAAAATATATAGCAATTCCGCGATGGTCTGGCTTTAAGAAAATTTATCTTATCTCAGTACCTAGCTTTAAAAATCGAGAACACCTTAAGGGTTTTTTGATCAACTAATTTTTGTCCAATTCTTTATATTTTCTAGTTGTTATAAATTGTCTTAAAAAATATAAATAAAATGGCGAAGAATTTAAAACAGAATATCGTTAAGAACATCGATAGTTTTAGTATTTTTTAGCTGGCCGTGGTGGTATTTGTTGTTGTTATTTGGTATTTCTTATGACTACGGTCTGCTGCTCCCGCTCTTGGCTTGTTTTTATTTCCAAATCCCGGACCCCAAATTCCCCAATTCCGGCCGAAGATGAACGACTTAAACCTGCGCGTGGCCGCCCTGAAGCTCTGCGCGCATCCCAAGCGCTTTGCCGAGCTCCGCGACGCCCTTGTCCCGCTGCCCGAGCGCTGGAGTTCCGGTAGGTGGAAGCATGGTCCGGCAGAGCCACATGTTGATCTCTGTTTTTGGTTTTCTTAGCTCCCTACGCATTCGCGCAGCAATTTACAGCGGCAACCAGCAGCGCGGAGCAGGTCCTGGTGGTCAAGGATATGTTCTACAAGGAGCACGAGGACCCAGATGGAACGGTGGAACACTTTCTGGCCGATCTGCTGCTGGCCAGCCCGCTTAAGCATGCCGTGCGCAACCAGCTGACCAAGTACGGTGAGCAGCCGCCCCATCGATGAGTGGCCTCTAACTGCTCCCCTGTAAATCTCCGCCAGACTCTTCGCGGACAATGCCTTGGCCAAACAGACGGTGAACAGACGCTCCAAGGACTCGCTGCTGGCGGCGCTGCGTCAGTCGCTGCGCGACATGGCCACCAGTCTGCCGGCAGCGAGCCACGATCGCTTTAACGATGTCTTTGTCTCGGCGAATGCCTGCCTCCAGAACTTTCCCTTTGGCCGGGAGGCCCTTGCCGCCGAGGTGGCTCTGTTTATGCCGCTGCTGCCCATGGCCCTGGAGCGTTATTGGGCAGACATCAGTGATGTACGGCTGGAGCTCTCGCCCACGCGCCGCAATGAGCTGTATTTGTATGTGCAGAATGCCCTGCGCTTTCAGGTGAGCCTGCTGTCCGAGTGGAGCGGCGACCGCTGGCCGGGCACGCTGCTCGAGGCCACGGATGTGGTGGCCCAGCGCGTGGCACGTCACGTGGACACGCCGTGGGATGTGCGCTCCATTGCGGGCCTGCTGATCGGTCACTTGGCCCGCTCCTTGGGCCGTTTTCGGCAGTATCTGGAGGACTGCTCCGCGCCACAGGCTGAGCGAGATCTTCCCGTCCAGATGGCAGCCCTGCTTGTCCTCCAGCGAACGGACTATACGGAGAATGGGCCGCAAGCCCTGGCCATCCTGCAGCAGATCCTGGCCATCGCCGAAACGCAGGGGAATGTGAGCAATCTGCTGGTCTACCTCTCCAAGCACCTGTTCATCTACTCCAAGTCGCTGGGTGAGTTGCCCGCCGGCCAGGCGGCGGTGCAACTGCGCATCCTGGCCGAGCTTCAGCGTTTTGCCCTGCAGCACCTCTCCGATGCCACGGATTCGGTGCGTCACATGAGCAGCGCCCTGTTTCGTCAAGTGCTGCAGCATGCCCAGGCCAGCGGTCAGGAGGAGCTCTTCCAGGTGGTCTACAGCCAGTTTGAGGGTCGGGAAGCATCGCTAAATGCCAGCTGCCTGGCTCTGGAGCAGCTAGTTGGCGTCCTGGGCGTGGACCAGGCCCTCGGGCAGTGTCCCTCGCTGTTTGCCGTCATATTTCCACGTTTCCTGGGCTGCGAAGACAGCGTGGATTCGCTGTTCAAGGGTAAGCGTTAGGGGGTTCTGGTAATCCTTTAAGATTTGCCACTAATCCTTCCTCTTGAATCCCCTCCAGCCATGATGATCTCCGCCCACAAGACGCAACCCTTTGCGGAATGGCAAAAGCTATGGTTTGGCCAGCTCCTGGCGGCCACTCGGGTGCAGGAGAAGCGTCGCCCGGCCATCGAGCAACTCCTCACGCAGGCCATGCAGCTGGAGCCGCAGGCCCTGGCGCAGGTGCTCCTGAGGAGCAGCGACAACAACGATGACGACGACGACGCCGCCCGACTGCCGCTCAGCAGCAAGCTGGCAGCGATCCTTAGCGTACGCCAGCTCAGCGAGCGGCGGCAGGAGCTGCTGCGCGACCTAAAGGTCGAGGTGGACCAGGCCCTGGTGGGTCTGGACGATCACACGAGACTTTTGGCGCTGCGCTTTATTGTGGAGACGCCGCGACCCAGTGAACCGCTCACCCAGGCCGAGGCCGAGGCCATTGGCTTGTATTTGCGTCACAATGCCAACAATCCGAGTGCCCATCTCCGTCAGCTGGGCTACGGCCTGCTCCAGAAGGCGCTGCGAAGGATACACCTTGGCCTAGCCGAGCACCAGAAGCGTCCAACGCCGGCGGGCGATGAGCTGCTGCGCCTGCTCACCAACCTCATGGTCCTGCTGTCGCGGAATCTCTTCCCCACGGCTAACTATGGCCGCCGCTGGCTATCCCTGCACCTGCTCCGCGATTGTGTGGACCTGTGCCGGCGCCTACACTTGAGCCAGGTGGAGCAGCAGCTGCCCCCCGAGGCTCTGACCAATCTGGAGCACTGTCTGGGCGATAGTTATGAGCTGAACAAGCTGCTGGCCGCCCAGCTGCTGCAGAAGCTGCAGACGCGCTCTCGCCTGCAGCCGGACAGGATGATGGAGCTATTGCTCTCGCTGCGGCCACCGGATTCGGCCACGGGCGCCTTCCAGCTGCAGGTCTACTGCCGGGCCAAGGAGGTGGAAACGGAGCTGCCTGTTGTCCAGCTGGAGGAAGCTGCCAGCTGCCACGAGCCAAGGATCTACAGAGCCCTGCAGTGGTGCCTGCAGCACTTGCGGGAGGGCCTGGCCCTGGCCCAGCAGGATCTGGCGGAGGCGGCCAAGCTGAATCCGCTGTACGGGCTGCTCTTCGCCAGCCGTCATCTGCTGCAGCAGCTGCGGCTCAAGGAACTGGCCCGGGAGCCATGCTGGCGTCGCTACATCCGGGAGCTGGTGGATCTCTGCCTGGAGGTGAGCCGTGTGGTGCTGCCGGTGGTGAGTAGCGCCTCGCCGGAGGGTCACCTGCCCGAGACCAGGGACCAGGAGCTGGACCAACCGCTGCTGTCGAATGTGTTCAGCCGGAGGCTGCCCAGCGAGGCCCTGCAGCAGGTCCGGACCACGCCCCAGATGGTGCTGCTGTGCGCCTGGCGTAGCATCAAGGAGGTGTCCCTCATCTTGGGCGAACTGGTGCAGCGGGCGCCGCTGGAGGATGAGCTGGAGCAGGGGCAGGACTTTCTGCTCGCCAGCACTCAGCTGGAGGAGATTGGGGAGCTGTTCCTGCTGCTGCTGGCGGAGACGAAGCATCGCGGCGCCTTCGAGCAGGCCTATGTGGGCTTCACCCTGCTCTGCCGCCGCTTCTGGCACAGCGATGCAGTGCGTTTCAACCAGCTGCCCGATCAGTGGGTCAACGAGGCCATGGCCATGGTCAGCGGCGAGGAGACGGAGCAGCAGCAGCAGCAACCAACGCGACGCCTCTGCTCTACGCGACGCAGTGCGGGCATGCCCTTCATGCTGCAGGCCCTCATCTGCACGGAGCTCAAGCTGGGCACCCATGCCACTCTGCATCGTTGCATGCGCCGCCTGCTGGAGGTGTGCGAGCGTCGCACTCCCGGCGCCGCAGCCATCACCGCCCGCAGCCATGCCCTGAACATAATGCGCGCCCTGTTCCGGTGCAGCGAACTGGCCGAACTGGTCACCGAGTTCGTGGCCCGGGGCATTCAGTGTGCTCTGGAGAGCCTGCTCCGGGCGGAGGAGTGGTCGGAGCGCAATTGTGCCACCCTGCTGCTGGCCGCCCTTGTGGTACGTGTCTTTGGGGTGGAGCGAGCGCGCCTGGAGACCGGCGAGCTGCATGTGCGCAACCGGATGACGGGCAGGATCTTCTTTACGCGATATCCGCAGCTCTTTGATTACTTCCATGCGGGACTGCAGCGCGAGGCGGAGCGTATGGAGGCCGGCACCAAGAGCAGCAGCAGCTGCGGCGGCGACAAGCGCAGGCAAACCGTCCAGCTGGAGGCCATGCTGCTGATGCTCAGCCGTCTGTATCCCTCATCGCTGGAGGGTGCCGAGTCCACCTTGAATGTGAGTGTGGAGTCCGAGTCGGAATTGCCTATTTTCAACCTTAACCTTCTTCAGCTAAGCGAGTTTGTGCCCTTCCTGCTGAGGATCTGCAGCTCCCACGATCTGATGACCCGCGAGCGAGCCGCCTTGGTGGTGGCCAACTTTGTGAGCCAGGAACGAGCTCTGGCAGAGATTAGGCGCCTGGTGGTGGAGCTCAAGGTGCTGCAGCTAAAAATGGTAAGCGACTTTGAGACACATTTATTTTATAGATTTCTAAACATAATCTTTATTCCATCTCTTATTTTGTAGTCGTCGCAGGACTCGCTTAGTTTGGATGCCAATCACTGTCATGGAAATTTGCTCCTGCTGCTGCATCTGCACCGCCTGACTCGCTGGACTCACCCATCGCTGGCCAGACTGCAACTGCACACGCTCGCCGGTCTGGCTGAACCCCTCCTGCGTCGCGACATCTGCCTGTTTAGTGCCCTGCTGGACGTAATGGTGGCCATAATGGAGGATGCCATTGAGCCGGGTCTGGTGGACCGCCAGCTTGTGGAGCACTTGGCCACCGTTTCTCGTTTGGATCATGCCGAGGTCTACGAGCGCTGCCAGGAGCAGGGAATATCCACCCGCTTCTATCAGATCTTTTGCCTGCATCTGCACCGGCTGCAGGGTAATGTCCAGGCTATGCTCCAGCACATGGTCGATGATTTGGCTGTCTCCGACTTGCCTCCAGCCCTGGACGACCTTAAGGTGGAGCTCTGGCTGTACCTACTCCTCCAGAGATCAAGGAGGCAAGCAGCCGCCGAGTGCTCGCTGATCAGCGACCTGGACATTGAGCATTTCCAGTTTGCCATGGATATACGTCGCTACCACGACACTCTCGATCCTGGCCAGCGTAGGGAAGTGGCCCAGCTGCTGTACGAATGCCAGGAGATACGCTCTTGCATCGTGCAAATGGTGGCATCACCCGAGCGTTGCTGGAACCTGGCCTTGATCGGTCGCCTGGCTGCCCTGCAGCCGCTGCTGCAAGATCCTGGACTTCAGCTGGACGAGGTCATTGGTCGCTGCTCCGCACAGACACCACTGTCCAGCCAGCAGCAGCCGGGTTTGGTGTTGGCCCTCAAGCGTTTGATACGGGAGAGCGGCAAGCTGGGAAAGGAGCACTGCCTGCCCCTCCTGGACTACGCCCTGCGCCTCATCGATCCCATTCAGCCGGTGTATCTGCGTCACCAGGCCGCCCAGCTGTGTGACCTCTTCGTCGGCAGCCATTTCGGAGAGCATATGACTAAGAATGTGGAGTTGATGGGTCGCTTCATGCGACTAGTGCTGCTTCTGCTCCTGGACGAGGCCGAATGGGTGCGTCATGGGGCTGCCCAGCTGGTGGCCAGCTCTAAATTCCAACAGGAACTAGGCCACGAGTTGGCTAAAAATGATAAGGAAGTTCTGCCCAGCGCCTTGATACCAGAATTTCTGAACCTAATGCTTGCGAATCTTCACAAGCAAGGCGGCGGCAGCGGCGTGGATTCGGCTGCCTTCCTGCAGCGCCTGTTCCAGCTCATTGCAGAGCCCTTTTTGAACAGAGAATCATATGGAGCAAAAGCCGACGTGTGTCATGTGGAAGATGTTGAGGTCTTTGATAAACAGGAAATTAACTTGTACTGCGAGTCTCTGATGGTTCTGAGCGAGATCAGCACCGCTCTGCGTGAGAGCTATCGAGGATCAGGTGAGAAGGTCGTTGACCACGACATGTCAGTAGATTTCTTTTTAGGCTAAAAAAATGAAAATAAAATTAGACGAAAATAAAATCAATTAATAAAATTCAAACATCATAAAAGAAAAAGTTGAAGACATTTTTAAAATACATAGAAATATTTAGAAATTAGAAAAAAAACAAATAAAAATAAATAAAGGGATTCAAAGAAAAGACTAGAACGACTGCGTTCGGCCTTAGCTCGGCGGCCTTATTTTTTATACTCCCAGGAGTGACGTTTAGCCCACTTGGGTTGCGCACAGGTGGCTTAGTTTGACCATATTTAAATTATATATTGATATATTGCTGTTGCCAGACTGTGCGATGAAAGTAATCGCCTATCGTTAGTTATGTGTGCCTGCCGTTATTGGTATAAGAACAGTGCTGGGGGTAGTCGGATATTTTTTTATTTTGTAATTTTTTTCTTCCATTATTAAAACTGCTATGAAAGCTTTATAGTTATTCAGAGTTTTACATCCAAATATAAATATTAAAAGGAAATTGAAGATATTGAAAATATCGAAAAGTTGATATATTACCTACCGATTAGGAATTTTCGCCCATCCAGCAAAATATAACATCGATGCATCGCCTAACATCGACATCAACAAAAACATCAAAAAACATCGGAAAACATCGCTAATGAAAACATCGATGTTGAAAACATCACTAATATATCATCTCTAGAAAGAATATCGATATTGAATTCACCATAAAAAAACTGGCTCATTCGCTCTGTTCACCACGAATTTAACATGAGTGTGCCAGAGAATTCTTAACAGAGCTTTTAACAGAGTTTTATATGGGAAAATTAACATGAGAGTGACCGAGAATTCTTAACAGAATTTTTAACAGAGTTTTATATGGGAAAATTAACATGAGAGTGACAGAGAATTCTTAACAGAATGGTGAACTGAAATCTGCACTCACTCAATGTCTCATATCTCACTCGCACTAATTTATGAGCTTTTTTATGCTTTGATCGTGACGTAGCTGGGGCCGTTGCTTATACGCCTGGGTGGCCGGGTGCGAAATTTGCCATCGCGTATCCGCCTAGGGGGCCGGATGATAGATACAAAATTTAGCAATGATTGCAATTTTAAGAAAGGCTGAAAAAAGCGAAATATACATATGTTTTAAAATAATATATTTTTATTTATATATATATTATATATATTTTATTTATAGGCACAAAAACTTAAAATAATATAACAATAATGCTTTCACAGCCTTTTCCTTTTCATTGAGTTAGAGATTATAAAAAGGAACAAAAACAAAATATATAAGTTTAATGTTTTCATTGCTCTTTAATTTTTAAAATTGTCTCATCTATATCCTAACCGACAATCTTAACTGATGTTTCGTCAAACATCGATGCATCGCTTTTCATCAATATCAACAAAAACATCGAAAAACATCGGAAAACATCGCCGAGAAAAACCGAAAATATCGATGTTTTCGACATCACTATTATCAACAACTAGTTGAATGGAAGAAAAAATTGCCTCCAAAATAGTGCGCAGAATAGTTTTGTTTTTTGTTTTTGTTAACGTGCAACGACATCACAATTGTCAACGTATGGCGGTAAATGCAAATGGACTCAAGTGACAGTGAATACGATACGGATTAAACCAGGCAACAAAAACAATTGAGCAAGCACACACTCACACAAGCACGGGCAAAAAAAAACACCACTCAACACGCACATATGTACGTACATGTGCAGGCGCCCACTCGTGTGTGTGAGGGAGTGAAAGAGACGGCGAATCGCGAGTGAATGAGTGAGAGTGAGAGGCATGCTCTCTGTAACTGTAATATAATTGATAAAACAAAAAACGTCAGGAGCAGGAATCTAGAGAGCGTAGGCAAGTGACACTGCGGAGAGACTAAAAAGGAGGAGAATTTCTGTTGTTGCTAAAAATAGCAATAAATACAGAAAGGAGAGACAGAGAGGAAAATAGGAGAGTGTTGACGCAGGCACAAAAAAGTAGCAGCCTTTGGGGCCACTTGAATTTTAATATTGTCCGGAGACACTTGTACCCCGTTCCGCTCTCCGCCGCTTCGCCGCTCTCCGCTGTTTTGACAACACAAACAACGACATTCGGTGGAAGCAACAGCAACAACCACAATAAAAACATCAACATCACAACGGCGACAACAACGGCTCAAAACTATGCTTTTGAAATTCACAACAAAAACCAGTGGAGCTGGACCCTCAACCGTCCCCCTGCCCCTCGCCCACCAGCTGGCAGCCGGCCCCTCTCCCGGCTCCTCCAGTTCGTCCATGCAGGCGACCACAACGTACGCGGCGCGCGGAACAGGTTTGTACCATTATCCCATTTTGCTCTCTTCTTTGCTCTCTTCTTGTTGTTTTTCTTATTTTCTATGTTATTTTGGTTTTCGTTACACTTAACCCATTGAGGAGGCAGTTTAATTCCGAATTGGGCAGAAAATAAGCTACAAAGTATCGATACATCAATGCATCGCCTTCAGCGGCGATCGATGGTGATGCAGGCGATAGTTTAATGTCCGATTTGCATTGCCTATTTTTTGGGTGCTGCTATAGGTGGGGTATTCCCAGAAAGCGAAACCGAGCGTTTTGAAAAGTAAACTTTTAAATAAATACAAGACAATTTTAAAAACGTATTCAATTTTAATATCGAAATTTTGTAAAATTAATTTAGAATTAAATCTTAGATTTTAAAATTAAATAAATAAATAATAAATTATATAATTATAGTGATAAAATTACACCTGTTAATGCGTAGGGGTTAAATATTTATATTTTGGTTAGGTTTTTGGTGTCTGTTTTTATTTATTTCATAGTTGTTTCTTGTTTTTTTTTATTATTCTTGTTTTGACTGTAAATATGTAGCTGACAAACAAAAATAGATCGCCCTAAGTGGCATATACCCACACAAACATGCTTATGGATAAAAATAAGGCTCCCTGTTGATCGAAAATATTTCTTGATTGATTCAGAGACCAACCAAGCCAAACACCACCCACTTCCCCTCCCAATAATTCGGCCATCGATATCAGCAAAAGTTGAAGAACTATTTTATTTGGCCCTCACAAAACACAACAAAAAAAAGAATAACAAAAACATTGCGACATTGAAAGCCACGCACGTGTACCAACACATACGCGCATACCACAGCTTACACGACGCACCCACACAGGCATAGACAATCATAATTGTACATGTATATGTTTACATGCGTGAGTACAGTGACCACTTGCTAAATGAGAACATTTACACGGCTACAAAGGTGACTCTGAGTCACTCTGAACCCTTAATTCATTTCATAATAATTGTTAATATTCTATGTTGAAAATAATTATTGATCATTAACGCGCAAAGATGCTGTTTGGCAGAGATCACTCTTATTTTACATGTGCGCTAGTAAATGCTCGAGTTCATTGGGCTTTTGTTGTTACTATTCTCTACCCCAGAGTGTTTGTTTATTATTTTTGCCCCTTTTTTAATTTCCATGTTTGGCACTTAACACACGTGGCAGAAAAAACAAAAGGAAAACAAGAAAATAACAAATAGAAACAGTTTTCCTTGAGCTTAAGCCACGCGAATCGAATCGAATCGAATTGAATCCCTTTTCAAGTTTTTTTTTTGTTACCACCAGCAGAGAAGCTAGCTGTTTGCTCGGTATTAAGTTTCCCCACCCACTTTTGCCTACCTTTCTACACCGTTTTCACCTGCCTATCAAGCAGCTTTTCCACCCAGCCCCCCGCCGTTTCCTACCATTCTGTCTCGTTTCATTCCGCTCTCTTGAGTCATTTGTTTGCTCCGCCTAATGGCCATATAATCGAATTGAATTGGATTGAAATGAATAGGATGTTTTTTTTGTTCCTTGGCAACCTGGCAATCCGCTGGAAAACTCAGTCACTTAATCCATATGTCCTTGCCTTGGCGAGGGAGTGCCGCCGTCGCAGGAAAATCCAATCGCAGGGGAAATGAAAAGCGAAAGAAAATTGCCGAGAATACGAAGAGGAATTTGCAAAATGTGTATTGTAGCACTTGTTGAGCAACTAAAATCACTAAGGGATACATACAAATTTTACATCTCTTGTCCTTTTGTCCTGAAAATAAAGGCAATCTAAACTGTAGATGTATTTATATGTTAAAAAATAACAAATTTATATTTTATAAAAACTGTACAGCGTTTTTATTTAAAACACATAAGGAATATATAGTAATAACGAGTAACTGTATCGTGTTCTATTGTGTTCCCAACGCATTCCAGTTTATTTTCATCCAGCTGGACAAAGGAAGCCCTAGGATGCTGACCGTAAATTAAGTGGACTTTGTCACTCTATTTGTTTCCCCCACAACAACTACTGCACACTATTTTCTCCCAATTTACCCGACCTATCGCCTCTCCCCGCTTTTCTGTCTGTCCGTTAATTGCATCGAAAGTCTCGTGACTCGACTTAGTCAGCAATTGTTTATTGTTTATATACCCTCCCTATGCCCCGGCGCTCTTTCTGCTTACATTTCGGTTAATTTAATACAATTTTCTGCTCTCTAGATTAGTTAATGATCATCATCGGCGTCAGTCGGGTTCCAGGTGGTTTTTTGTTGTTGTTGTTGTTTTTATTGTTGGTCTGTATTTAGTATGCAAAGCTCGACAACGACCAACGACAACAGCGACTTGAATAATTTCAACTTAGTTAATCAATTTAATTATGTATGAAAATCGTTTTATTTGTTTTTTTGTTATTGTTGTTGATGCGAGACACTATTACAGTTTGCTCGCATTCCCCCCTTATGCCTCCAAATTCGCTGATTTGTTGTTTGTCAAAGGTAATGAAATCCCTCTCTTTTTCTCTCTTTCTATTGCTCTTTTTCAACGCTTTTGTTGGTTTTTAATGGTATATCTTGAGTTATCTCAGCTTTTTTACTCTCTGGACTACTTGTTTCTCTTGCTCTCTCTTGGCTTTCACCCAAAAATTTCAATGGCAATCGGCTTAAAGTTGCCTTTTTTTTGTTTGTCGTTTTCATCTTTTGTTTTGATGCTCTTGGTACTTGAAGAGTTTAAGGGTTCTGTTATTTGCTCAGCTTTCAAACAGGTATTCAGTCTGGATTTTTCGATTTATAAATATAAAAAGAATTTTGCCAGGTTGAATCGATTAAAAAAAATGTAATGTCTAAAGGTTGGTGGTTTATTTTCTTATATTTATATTTATTTATGTCACCTAAAATTCCCAAGTACGAATTTAAGGACAAAATTAGGTATAGTACATAAACACAAGTACTTTTGAGGTTTCTTGGCTGGGAAGGGAATAAAATATGTCAACTTTATAGCCGCCTTATTATATTAATAATTATGAATTAAAATCTTGTAAATGTATTTAACAATAATTAAGTTAAAGTACAAATTCAAAAAGGGTAATTTATAGTCGCAAAAAAAAACGTAGACATTTTATTTCACTGTTTTTGTGTTTTTGCTCGAGCCCACCTCAATTATTTTGTTATTGCGACGCCGGCAGACACGCACATATAAAATGAATATATAGTATATGGTATATTTGATGGGAGGGTAGGAGCACAGCATATATGATAGGGAAGAATGGGTGGGAGCAGAGCGAGCAGGTGGAGCAAGCAAGTTCATCATTGTCCCGCTCCCCAAGTCGATGCATCATTCAAATCAACTTTTCGTTCAAAACAAAATGATTAAAATTGTTGTTCTTTTTTTTGTATTTCTTTTTTTGGCTTTTATTTTTATTTTTTTTGTTCTTTTGCTTTCTCGAACATCACGTTTTGCGTTTTTCTTGATTGAGCAAGCAAAGCAGGAAGTAAGAAAGTGTCAATTTTATTATTAAGAGGAGCGTTTATATTTCCCAGTCAAAGAATGGAAGGTGAAACTGTACTTCTAGGATTCTTTAGGGAAATTTTAGGATTTTGGAGTGAAGTTTTAGGTATATTTAGGGGAATTTAAAAAAATACTAAATATCAACTGTGAAAACGCCTTATTTAACCTTTTAAAGTACACATATAAACTAGAAAATTAAAAACAAGAACTTACAAATAAAGAAGAAATGAGGAGAAAATTATAAAATTTTGTACATACTTTATTTCTTATTCACCGTACATACAATTTATATTTCTTAGGATTGCTGTTTATGGCTCCCTTAAAAACCAAAAACAAACCTTAATAAGCGAAGCTCGAAAATCGAAATAAAGATATTGTAATGCCAGTCGGCCGATAAGTCCGCTTCGAAATTTATATATGCCCCATTAAACGATTTTTATTTTTCTTTTGCCATTTGTTTGGGCTTTCTGTTTGCTTTGGTGTTTGTGTTTCTGTGTGTTAAAGCCCTCTGCGACAAACAGGAGACAATAAAATGCAATCAGAGCGTTTATGGGGCCATCACTTATTCAGATCCGAAGCCAATCGAAAACAGTATGACCGTATGCAACGTACACACCGTGACTGTACCCAATTTCGATTGAATTTACTAAAAAATTAGTCATTAGGTCCTTTTCGTAGTGATTTACATAAACATTTATAAAAGTAAAGACTATTATACTAAAACTATTTCTCAATTAACTGAAAGGCAAAAATAAATTATGAATAAATACACTTAATAACTGATGACCATGAGAACAATAACATCAACAACAACAGTGTAATGATTGTCCCAATTCACAGAATGTATGCTATATATGCAATTATTAAAAGTTTCTTAATTTGCATTTGACATTCCTAGTCACTTGCTTGGGGAAAGGGAATATTCGCGTATTTCTCTGGGAATCACATGTGCACATCAAGCATAAATCCAGTTTGGCTTTTCTATGCTTAAAATGTAGAATTCCCCTCGTTGCTTATGACGTTATCATATTAGAAAAATGTACTAAAAATAAAAATGACTTAATTTATATTCGCTTAAATTGTAATATAATTGGGTAATATATTTATATATTATTTTTTATATTTTAATATCAGTTAGAAGCACAGAACATAGTGAAGGAGTCATTTCCAACCCTATAATTCATTTATATTCTTGATCAGTATCAACAGCCGAGTCGATCTAGCCATGTCTGGTGGAAAACAAAATTTTAAAATTTTTCCTAAATTTTTAAGGGGTTTTATTGTTGAAATTGTAAAAAAAATGCAAAAAAATTATTTACAAATTAAAATTAAATTCAGTATGCAGTTTTATTAGCCTTATAAAAACTAACTCAGAACAGTTTTCCGAATGCAAATTAATCTAGTTTTGCCTTAGTTATTATATTTTGAAGCTTTCATTTGTCCAAATTGATGGAGAATAAATATTTAACTTTATTTTATAAAAGTCAGTATGATCGACTAGATCAGCATCTAAAATTGATAGCAGTTTAAATTCCATTACGTTTCTAGACTATTCCACTGCGAAGTGCAGCTCAGCGAACGGTAGAGAAGATAGCAACAATTTTGTCTAAGGTCAAAACGCAACGCCTGGCACAGCAATTCTTGGAAAATTGATCTAGACCAGAAGCCGGCTTCCCCTTGTTTTGCCTGTTCATTACAGAGCTCAATTGGCCATAACGTCCACTGGTGAAAAATTGTATTAATTTATTAAAATTAATATTTAATAAAAAGTACAATTATTTAAAAGTAATTTTTCAAAAAAGGAGCTTAAGTATATTTGGGTATTTTCTTGTATTTTTTTCATTTTTCAGCTAACAAAGCTGTTTAAATTTTCCTTAGTCATAAAATCTTCGGAGTAATTTAGTTTTGGAGGCTATAAGCCTTGAATAAAAGTAAGAAATTCTACTTATAAAAATCAAGTTGAAATATTACAAATTTATAGAAGTGATCTTTTGATAGTCTGAGATATATCTGAGCACAACGTGACTGCTAATGCTTCTGTTGCAGTGTAGTTGGCGGTTGTCCGGAAATGCCGACGAGTGAAAAACTTTTCTCCGACTTTTGTTGTGACGTACACGACCACATCGGTTGTCGTCATTCAGGTGAGTCCCCTCCATTTGTTAGCCGGTTGGCAAAGGCACCAAAGGGTGGATTTAGGTGAGGCGGGGATGCAGTGGGCAAAGGAGTTTCGCAAGTCGCTTGTGAGTGGGTCGCCGCCGTCGGAATGGAAATTATCGTTGGCAATTTATTCGTTATGCAGGTCGGTAATTGGGAATCTGGGCAGTGTATATGCGATACAGTGCGTTCCATGATAATATACGACAGTGGTCAGGGATTTCCAGGTGAGATAAATGATACAGGCCTCTCAATATATATCCATATATCGTGTTCTATTCATGAATGAGTCAATAAACTAAAATAATAGTAACTAGCTTTGAATATGATTCATTAATAATTTAAAAAATTCCCTAATAATTCCCATAATATTCCCATACAATAAAATATGCAGTATATAAATTTACTCAATTCCAAAAACAATTTATGATTAATATTATACATTTTCTAGAATAGTTTAGACATTTTTTCCATGATCTTTTACGGTGAGTAGAGTATTCAAAAGTTGAAACACTCAAACAGTTGTGATCACCATTCCGATTACGATTGTTTTGACAGTCATTTAACAGTTTAACCCTTTGATAAAACGCTGTCAGGCTGTAGACCCGAATGCTTTTTATTTGAGTTGCGGTTTTATTTTCATTTCATTTCTTATTGTTTTTCGATTTTTTGGGCACCCTTCAAGAGGGAAGACACGTCGCCAGTCATCATCAATTGTATCGGCTGTGACGCCAGCAACGGGCACCAACCGACACAGCGCCGCATACATTTATTAATTTATTAATTTATGAATTATTATAATCAACGGCGATGAATCGAGGCGTAAATTATTGGATATTGATTCATGCCCTGGACAGTGTCTTGAGTTTCACCAAGTCAACCGTTTTGGAGATGCAAAATTCTTTCAAATTCTCTAATTCTACACTTTATAATTATTATGCACTTATTTATTGAGTTACTTTGTTGTTTGTAATATTGTTTTGCTTTCTATCCAATTCACTGGCCTTGAACTCTTCACTGGTGTCATTCACATTGACAAAAACACAGACTCGGCACTCGAGAAAAATACGAAACGAAGAAGAAATGATAACTTGCAGCGCGAATAACGCTTGCTTTAATCAAAAAAGCCTGTCTCTGTTATTGTTTCTTTTCTTTTTGCTTCATTTCTTACGCATTTCTGTTCGCATTTGTTATTTATCACCTCCCTAACATATGTGACATTAGTATCTTGAACGTGATCTAGGAGACCTTTGTCCGTTATCAGAAGAAATTCCCAAAATTAAAATTGTTTGGAGCGAAGGTATTTTACGAAATTAGTTTCAAGTAAGAAAGCTACCAGGGTTCAAGCAAGATAGATAACTTTATTGTCTAATATCTTCCATGTTAATATAATTATTATATTTCTATGAAACTCAAGGCTCTTTTTTTTTTTTAATTACAAATTTCGGTGTAGTTCGTGGTGTAACAAATATTTAAAAATGAGTGTTTGGATTTCCTAAATCATTGCCCTCTATGGCAATGCTTTCCTCTTTCCTCTCTCCTGTTTTTTTCTTTTTTATCATATAAACAATATAAGGAAATGCCATTCCGAATGATGATTCTCACATGCCTGTGTAATGCCTAAATTTTGCTTACGAATCTCTTCTCATCTCCTTCGCCTTGGGACTTTTTTGCACTTTGGACAGATACAAATCATCCAAATTATTTGTGTACATTGGCGCTTTGCGGCTTGCTTGTTTTCTTGGCGTTTTTCTGTTTTGGTTGACGAGCCCCAAATATAATAGAAACTTTTTTCGGGGAGGGGTCCAGCCTTTGGCAAATAATAAGTGGGGTGTGTGTAAGTGTGAGAGAGATGTGTTTTATTATGATATTTACCCTTGTTTAAGAGTATTATAGGTTTTGGCCTTATGTTTGTAATAGATTGAAGAGGACATCTTAAAAATTGCTAAGAAGCTTTCAATAAATATACAGCTAAATAATTCTTATCGACATATTAGCCATACTTTATCGAGGTTTGCTATAGGTACCCATTAAAAAGTTCTGCATAGAAACACACTAAAGAGGACATCTTGAAAGTGATAGCTGTGGCTAAGAGATGCTTTCGATAATTCTATAACTAAATAATTGTTATCGACATATTATCCATACTTTATCGATGTTTTTGCAGCTTTAACAGTTTAGTTCTTGCTTTCGATATGTTTACAGGTAAATATCGATGATTGACGATATATTATCGGCGATAAACATTGAAAAATTCAAAGTCCTAGTTAATAAAAAAATTTGGCAATCATTGCTAGGGTATAAAATATTCGTTTTTTTATAATTTCTTTTTCTTTGCTGCTCTTTTGTTAATGGTTATGTGAGTAAATGGAGGCGGTCTTGGTCCATCGACTCTAATTGAAGATTGAGCGAGATAGCAATAGGGTGTGTGTGTGTGCGCGTGTGTGTGTTTGTCTTGTTGTGTGGGTGGCGACACTGAGCCAGAAACGCATTTGAAATCTTTGTTTGCCTATTTACTTTCATTATTTAAGTGCTAAACGAACGTTTTTCATCCCATTCAGCAGAAAATAGGCAACACAATTAAACAAAAAAACAAATATATATATATATATGTATAGAAAAGACTTATCATAAAAGAGTAGCTAAGGGCAACTTGGAGCTGCCTGTGGACGAGTTTTCCCGAACCTATTGAGAGTGCTTCCTCCACCCAACTCACATGGGCCGAAAATGCCTTAATTTGAATATGAATAGGCTCAAACTGTTTAAATAACACTATCATAACAAGTGCAAATATATCGGATCATTTGCATAGCTGGTTATGAATATAATTCCAAAAAGAAAACTCATTTCAATGTATGCTAGTTTATCGCTGAATAATATTCTGTTGCTTTACTGATTAATCAAGGATTAGTTTTGATCTATGACCCATAATTGTGAACAGAATTTAAATATAAGAAAGCATGTTTAATGTTTTTTAAATTAGTTACTACTAGTTAACCCTTAATTTCTATCAAATAAATCCAAAACAAACACTGGCGCCGAAACAGAGAAAATTAAAAAGCAATTTGTTAAAAAATATTGAGAACTCAACGAAGCATACCTGTTTGAACTACTATTTCGTATTTATTTATTCCGCCTGTTGGCTGTGTGTTGTTGTGTGTTCTCTCTTGTGTAAATATTTGCCTTTTGTATTTATCGTGTGTATGTAAGAGATTATGAATTTATGCTCTGCCTTGAGAGGGGCTTTGTCTGGGCCACCAACACGTGTATGTAGTAACTCCCTATTCGGGGTAGGGGTCTTCACAATAATAATAATAATAATAAACGAATAACGCGTGCGATGGATTTACAGGCCTTAGCTAAAACCCTATCTATAAATTAAATAATTTTACAACTTGATCTAAACACAATGTACAAATCAAAATTTGACTAGGAAAATGCGCCTCTGCTTTACATTTGTAAAATTATTAATATTTCAAACCGAAATCCCCCTCATTTTGGGTGCACTTTCAGCGAGACTTTTATTAGCCCTCCGAGATAATTGGGCTTTGGGATCCCATCCCATCCCATCTCTCTACCCGCTCAATCTGCGCTGCGGACTTATAAAAACCAAAACCAAATCAAACCAGATCACATCAGATCGGAGAAGTAGTTCGCATTCGCATTTTGATTACAGACACCGACCCTGCTTCCTCTTTCACGCAGTCTGCGACCGCAGTTAAACGATCAGAGACACAGCCCATCAAGACCCCATCATACACCATTTACCACACACACACACACTTTGTACTCGCAAGGCTCAGACAGAGTCTTGCAATTAGTTTGATTTTTTGTTATTTTTTATTGTTACGTTTGTTAAATTTTTTTATTTTTTTTGGCAAGGCAAATCACAGACGTTCAAGCTTAGTGATTGCCATCGGTCTAGTCGTTTTTGTGCTATGCCAATCACAGGTTGACTGAATAAATACCCTTCTGTTAAATCAAATTTGGGACCCTGGGCAAAGTTTACTATTTTTATGTGATGTTTTGTAGCAGGATTAGGTTACTCATCAATAAAAATTAACCTAGGAGCGGTTCCAAATTCGTACTTGGGAATTTTAAAAGATTTTTTTTTATATAATTTTTTGTATAGAAGAGCTGTTAACCTTTTTTTTTTATCCCTGTGAGGGATATATTTATTTGAATGGGTTTTCAATTTTATTTTTTAGTAAAATATACTTCCTAATCCGACTTTTAAACTTTGGAGGATCCATAGAGCATATGCCGATCGCTGTCATACACCTCGTAGTTGAACTTGTTATTTTTGTTGTTTCTTTTTCGCTTTGTATTGTGAAATTCGCAGCGCAGACGTCCCATGTACATATGTATTATGCACATAAGTTTATACAAATGTATCTGTATCTGAGCCCGCCATGTAGCTGTATCTGAGTGTGTGTATCTTTATGAGCTGGGCGTGAGCGGTGTCTGATAAGATTTTGTTTACTTTTCGCTGGCGGCTGTCTAGCGATTCTCTCGACTTTTTCGGCACTGCCAAATAGAATACGAATTCTATGAAAATTGTTAGCGAAAAGACGAGAAAGTGCTATTTGTGTGTGTGTGTGTTTCGATGTGCGATGTGATAACTACACAAAACCAAAATAATGTTAATTTTACATTAAGGAAAACCGAACGGCTTTGCTATATTATAGAAATTATGAAAACAAAAATATAAAATATTATGGGAATGTTGTAATATTTATAGTATAATATATAATATTATAGAATCTATATGAGTCTGTGTGAAACACTATATATTTATTGATTTGATTTGTAACTAAATTCGAACAAAAATTACAAGGTTATTATGTCCTTTTATTATTAAAAAAAATTAGGAACAGGGGTATATCATTTTTCATAATTTTACTTTTGCATTTAAACGCTTTTAAATTTTTTATTTTTGTATTTATTCGAAATATTGATTTACTGATGAGCTCAATTAATTACTGATTTTTATACCTTTCTATATTCTAGTTAAATTTGAAAGTAAAATTTGTTTTATGTGTATGACGAACATTGCGATTTGGTGGCAGCATTTGATTGAGACCTGCGATTGAGCATCATCGCAGCCTCTGAAAAATACTTCGATTGTGACGTGTTTGCTTTGGTTGTTGTTATTATTGTGTTTCCTTCTCTGTATTTTCCTTTTCCTTTTGATTTAATTTGATTTGTTTTGGTTTATTTTTTTGCTGATTGCTGGGCTTTTGTTTTGACTCTCAAGTCACGTGACACAAGCGTGCCCCGGGTTGAGTTGTTCGCATTTTCTGACGCGCGTTATCTCTTCCTTCATTTCTTTTTGGGGACTCTCTTTCTCTGCTTTTCTTCTTGATTATTTTGAGTTTTGTTTTTGTTTTTATTTTGGCAATCAAGCATATAATTCAGCAGAATATGAATCAGAAATTGTTGAGATTTTAATTCATAAAATGTAAAAACGATTTTCATTTGGTTTTTCTATACATAAAACAGACTTCATCCTATACGATTTAGAGTTGTTATAATATAGATTTTCATTCATAAAACGCTGGCAAAAATGTGTATCTTCCGGGAATGCAAAATATGCCGACTGTCTAGCATTTCCTAATGATCATTTTCTTCTCCTTTTTCGCTTTTTTTTTCTGCTTCTACGCATTCTTCGCATTATTATTATTATTTAGACAAGACGAAGAAAATTATTTGCTGATGTGTGTAAACAAAAACAATAATAAATCGCTGAGCGCAGACCAGAACAGAAAACAGCGAATTCGCATAGAAGAATTCTTCGAAGAAACAACAAAATGTGGAGGCTGTGCTGGGAGATACAGATTCAAATAGCGATGGAGATACAGATAGAGATATAGGGGTAAGAAGGAGGGAGGGGCTGAGGCTGGAGAAAAGTATTATTTAGCGCATTTGGTGGCATTGAGGAGAGGTTTTTGTCATCTTTCCCCCTCTTAAAGAGCGCGCCAAAAAGCACGACAAAAGAGTATAAAACAAACACAAATATTTCAATTAACGGCAATTTATTTCTTATTTAGTTCTTGATTAATTTACTATTCGCATTAGAGCAGGATTTTCAAAGAAGTTCAATTTGTTCTTAGTTTAAAAATCAGGCCCCTCTTTTCTAGAAATATATTTTGGATACATTTTTTTTTTATTAGTTAGAATACTCAAAACTATTTGTAACATTTTCTATAACATTTTTTATTGGGTAGCAAAAATAGTTGGATAATTGTATCTGTTAATTAAACGATTTCAGTGTGAATCCCCCACAGCTAGTTTCTATAGAAGCTATGCTAATTGCTTATCAATTTAACGCGCAAATGCAAATTTAATCCATTGATATTATTTTGTATATTTTTCGATGCTTTTTTTATATACATACATACAGTTGCGAAAAAAATAATAGCACCACCATAACATATTTTATTCTCGAGCAAATAAATTTAGGTTGCGGTACCGATAGTACGAAATACCGATTTTTCCCATAAAGCTAGATATTTTTCCCATCCGAAAATGATAAAAAATTTTTGAATTGTCCATACCTTTATTTTTTATAATTATTTTTTATGGGCAAGGTCTAAAATGAGGCGAAAACAAAAATAGCACCACTATTGATTTTTTCAAATAATCAATACTTATCGCAGGCTTGTTTTGGTAAAAAGCACGTGGTTATGAAACTTGACATTTGTTCTGTTATTTCGAACACAATTTAAAAA
>VNJV01008097.1:0-73935 GCA_008042635.1 Drosophila nikananu
GGCTTTGCAATTAACTGCATTGTCTTTCTGCGCACGCGCAACGAGTGTCCTTTTTTTGGGACACTGCGAAGCACGACCCGATAGGACTCTGCTGCGACACTCGCTGCGTTTTTCACATTTTTCACTCCTTCGCGCTTTGCTCTCTTTCTCCCTGTCCCCTCCACCAGCTGGTTAATTGCTCAGGATTTGCCAGGACATCGGACAGCGGCAGCATATGGCTGACAAGACCCCCCTTTTGGTCCTGATGCTGTGCCAAAAACATGTGCTGGACAAAGTGCTCCTGTGGAAACGCCTCCTCGTTGCCCCACAAATCGTTTATTGGTCCTGGCCAGCCTCCAGAGCAGAAACTGCCAGCCCTAAAATCAGGTAATTCGACTCCTACCTGCCGCTGCACTTGAACTAATTGACAATTGAAAGGTGAGAGATTGCAGTTAGCTGATAGGACTGCTGCTTTGTGTCCTGGAATTTATTGCAGTTCGCCATCAGAGAGGTTCGTCCTTTGTCTGCCGCCGAGGTTTCCCACTGATCGCACCAAAACAAAGTGCCAGTTCTCTACGGCTCTGACATGGACTATTAATTTGATTTTTATGTGCACTTGCTGGCCCGTTTTTATGGCAGTTTAATATTTTTGCGCCTCGTCTTTGTTCGCTGGAAGCCACACAGGGACCTCTGCGAGGACCTACACAGGCCTCCTCAGCGACCTACTTATAGGGTTATGTCCACACACACAACGATCTGTGGTGTAACCCGAGCTGGGGATCAGCACTTGTTACTACGTGCCTCCAAAGCCCTGCAAGTGCCCATTGATGTGAGCTTCCTGCTGCTCCTACTGGCACTCTTTAATGTGGGAATATTGAATATGAGCTCGGAAATTGTGCTCATCCTGGTTAGTCGACCTCAAAATGTATCGAATTCAGCCCAGGTTCCAGTGAATCCCGCCAAGGAAATGTCAACAGCAGCAGTTGGTTAATCGAGAGGCTGCTCTCGGTGCTCTGGAGTTCATTAACACTAGCTGGAGGATCGGTAATGGAGCATTAAGTGAAGCAAATTCCCGGGGAATATGTCAAACGTTAACTGATCATTATTTACAGGGAATTAATGGAAAGACTTGAAGGATTTTTAAGGCATTTATACAGGGATTGACTGCCTTGCAGTCACTTTGAAGTTTTTCCCTAAACTCCCAGACCTTTCCACTTGCCTTTCGCCGTAATATGTAGATCATGACCAGGCCAAGCTCGGCCCAGCTGGTGGCCAGAACCCAGGACCACCCCAAATAGGGACACGAACTTTTCACTACCCTTAGCAGCGGGCGGAACTTCCCACCGAGCTGGTTCCACTTGAAATGCTGGCCATATGTCATTCCTCCCACAGAGATCTCTCTCCGGGTCCTTTGTCCTGTTTTTCAAATTAATAATTGCAAACAATTCGCGCTGCAAAGGAGCACAGAGAGTGACACACATGGGTGTCACATTGTGGGCCAGGGAAATGGAAGGAGTCTAAGTCTGAGGCCAGGAGTCAGTTGGTCAGAATTACCAACTGAAAAGGCGCAGCATGAAGCTCGCAGGACTCTAGAACCACCACCACCCATGTGTGGGCCAGATGAGAGGTCCTTGCCGGCGTGCGTGACCGTTACAAACCAATCTACGAGTACGAAACCAGGATCAGGGATATGGCAAGGCGAGTGCGAGTGCGGGTGCGCGCGTCAGTTGGTCTGCAGTCTGCAACGTAACCCTTAAAAGGCAGCCGGCCAAGGATACGAGCCTCCCTCGCCTAATGCCCGACGATAAAACCACCCCGAGATCTAGTTTAAAATGTGTGTTTTCACCTATCTGTAAGCATGCACACTCGAAGGCGACCGCGCCCACATTGCCCTAACGGTTGCCCGGGCTGGTTGTTATCCTAGAATATTTTTATTTTAATTGTTATGCTGATGTTGGCACGAGCCACGATCGGGAACCGTCCCGCCAACATATGTCCTGCTGGCCAATGTCATTGACTGTGTCTTTTTGGCGCCCAATTCCCCGCTGTCCCGCTGGAAAACTCCCAGCCATCCGGGGGTTGTCCTGTGGCCCAGGAAAAACTGTTAGTTCGCCAGGAACTAACTGACTTCCGAATGAAATGCACCACCATCAGCGGAGCGCGACCAAATTATGCTCAAGTTGTGAGCCGCAGCGCTTGGCTGGCTACCGCCGCCGTCTTCTGGGTTTGTGTTTGGGCCTTCAACTTCGACTTCGACTTCGACTTTGCCTCTGGCCGGCGACCTTTTGGCCCGGCCTGGAGTGGGTACTGGGAATGGGCTCTGGGTTTTGTTTTGGGCTCGGGAATGGGGCGAGAGCACGCGCTTCCACATTTCCATTTCCTCAACTTCCTTGCGACCGAAAATGTAATGAGTCGGCGATGTCAGGTGCATGTGCTGCATGCTGCAGTTGGAGAAAATACAAAGAAATAAACACTTAAAATTACACAGGCGCACCACGAGGTAATTTCGTCATCGTGTCTTAAAGGATATCACTCATTATTATCTCTATGAAATTCCAAGGCAGTAATAAGTGTCGTTAGAATACTTTTGTAGTTTATTTCTTGTGTTCTTGTGGGTTATTTACATTTATTATAATACATAAAATTTATTAGGATGTAGAGTACTTGCAAGTAGTAATAATTTATTTACATTCATTATTGTACATATCCTTGTAGTAAATATAATTTCAGGCTTTATATATCCATTATTAGGACAATGTAAAGAAAGTCTCATATTGAGAAGTTTCTTTTAGCATTTGCATGTGATTAAAGTTTATAACTTAAATTATATTTTATTCGTGTGATTCTTTCCTTAAATTAAATGCTATCAAAGAAACTTAAACTTATTTGGGTAATTAGCAATTGCATTTTCGCATTACCGGTTTTTTGGTTAAATAATATAAACTTGTAGAGGATTTTTTAGGTGTTAACTCTTGGGTTAGATAGTATCATTGCCTTCAAATCTAATATATTATAATTTAATTACATATTTGAAGTGACAATTTATTATTTAAGAATAAATACAATTTTATTTCATACTGAATTCCAATCGAACTCCAGTGATCACTATTTTTTCAGCTTAGCAACCTTTTTATTTTGTACATCATTTTCCCCACTTCTACTTGTCCGTTTTTCTGTCACTGTAATTTCGTGGTGACCCCGACCGCGACCCCAACCCTCAATGGGCCAAGAGTTTTCTTGGCACTCCTCTCTCTCTCTCTGCCTCTGTCTCCTTCCCGCGCGTAATTACAGCGGCCAAGTCGAAGTTTTTCCTTGTGGAAAAAGGGTCGGGGGCCAGGTCAAAGAGCTGCACTGCCAGGGCGACACCGTGCTCATTAGACCAAAGCATGGCCTGGCCGCAGAAGGGATCGGGGGTGCTGCTGGCCGAGACATCTGTATGCAGCACGAGCTATGCCTATACTCCCATGTGTCCTTATGTTTAGCGCATTTCGTTGTAATAATTTGAAATTTCGATCAGGTGTTTCCCTCTTTATGCATCTTGGCTTTGGCTTTGCGTTGAGCGTTGAGCTCGCCGAACCGTGTAACGCAACGGTGGCGGCCAAGTGGCCCTCTCCGCGTCTTGGCCTGGTGGCTCAAAGGCTCAACAAAAAAAACGGGGCAGGAAACGGGCTCGACTCGTAGCTCGGAAAAAGCGCGCAATTTCGGGTGGTTCTTGAGCTCGGTTCTTGGGCTGAACTATTTGGCATTTGAACCGTGTCGAGGGCCGAATGGAGGGCCAAAAGTGCAACGATTTGGCAGGAAAGTTGCAGGTGTGCTGCTGCCAAGTTGGACAGTATATAATTTATAATATATATCTGTTTAGGGTTATTTAAACATTTTTAAAAGCTAAACTCTGACTAAGAAACTAGTATTTTTTTAAAAGACTTTAAATTTATAGTCTTATTAATGTAAGTAATAAATCATTGTTCTGCCTTTCTTGTGATTAAAATACTATCTTTTCTGTAATATATAACCAAGACAATGCCCACTCTCCACCCATATTTGCTCAGCTCGATCTGCATCGCCCACTCCTTGGAGCGAGGATGTGGGCACTCCTAGTTGGCCTTAAACTCCAGCCTCCTTCGTCGGCTTTTGCTGTGTGAACTTATTGAGCAATTTTGCAAAAACATATTCAGATGGCAGAGGCAAAGGCAGAGGCTGTCTTGTGTGCAGACGATGAGTGCAGTGCGAGTACTAATGAGTGCCGGATCAAAGTCAATTTCGGTGCCCACGTAAAGTCACGCAATATTGTGTGGAGGCAGAGAAGGATGCCAGGATTGGGACAGAAATCAGAATCGAAATTGGCAAATGGAATGGGATGGGGAGCGTTCAACGCAAATTATTCTGGAGGTTGAGCTCTCTGCAGAGGGTATTCCTCCTTAATATCCTCCTGCAATTGCAGCAAGTTCCTTTGTTGTGGAAAAAGCGTGCAGCGCACGTACCTTTTCGCATTATGATCTCTGCAAAATTGAGTTTCTGGCTGAATGGTTATATGTTTTGGGGAGTGCTCAACCGAAAATTGCCGAAAAACGAACGCCGAAAACGTGAACATGCAAATCGGAGCGGGGAAGGCGGGGCATTATTCTCATTCCCTCTGAAACCGATCCGCTTAGGAAAGTGCATCACTGACCACCGGACAATGCCTTGGAAATTAAAGTGGATAAAACGAAACCGAAAAGGTTAAGCTGTCCAGTTTCTGGTAAAACAAACAACTCGAGGGCCGCACAATAGAGCAGATCGGAAGCGGCTTTTCTAATGCAATTAAAAATTCCTTGTGTCGTAAGTCAAATGCGAATCGAAGCGTAACCCGTTGGTCAGGCCAAGTGTTTGTTTAGTTGCGGTCAGTTGCGTTTGCTCAAAGGATCAGTTGTAACCGATCCTGGTCCTGCTGCTCCTGCCTTTCCCCAGGGGTCAGTCCAAATCGCGTTAGGCCATCAAAATGCCGAAATTAAGCGTTAAATGGAAAAACAAAAGCTTAATCTCAAGGTACAAGGCAATGAAAAGACAAACTAAGCGACGCACAAAGGGGCCATAATTGCGAGGAAGACGCGCAAGGGGTCAGCCGTGCATTCCGCGACGTTGCAGGGGTTGCAATGGGTTAAGATTGCGCCTAGGAGCGAAATTATGACCACGATGGGGTGGACACTTGAACCCGTTCGAAACCAGTTTCCCGAAACTCGAACTGCGGTTATTTGCCGAGTTTTGACGCTGGCCGCGTAATGAAGATAAACGATTTACAATAAAATTTTATTGTTCTTAGCGCGCGGAGACTGCTGGGACTGCTGGGACTGGTCAAGGATATTAATGATTGGCTGACCACCGCCAAGGACGCTGTCCCGGGACATGCGGGGCCCGACTTTAAGTAATGCATTTGAAAAGGTGTCTAATGCGCAAAATCCTGTTTGGATAGCGTGCACCCGGCAAGGACACTCTCGGCTGTCAAGGATACAAATGCCAATTGCCCTGCCAGGGGGGAGACCGAGATGGTGGCAGTTTCTTAGGACACCTCTATCATTAATTAAAATTATTTACTTACCTTGGAGAATTATAAACCATTTCATAATTTATTTAATTTTTAATATTTTTATTATTATTTAAACGTTATATCATTATCAAGTTTAATGATATATGTATATCTCATCAGAAATAAATATATGATACATGTATTACATAAAGTTTTGTATTATTATTTCAACAATCTTTTTAAAACTATAAATATTAGGAAATTTGTCTTGATAAATTAATTTTTAATAGAATATTTCCAAATTTAGGTGATTTTTTGTACATTTCTATATCATATAAAATGATTATTTTTTATTTAATTATTTACTCAAAATTTGATTTTTTTTTCGTTAAAGCGCCAAATTTGAAACGTTCTCAGTGAGTAATTTGGAAACTACGAAGAATATTCATGTAAAATAAAAAATAAGTACTTTATATACATTTTCGTATAATTTCGAAAAATGGCAATCTTTCAAACTTCGCGCAACTAAGCAGTGCAACGTTGCCAGATTTTCCAATAAGTCGATAAAGGCGACCCTAGCTGGACAAAGCAGTTGAATTCCAATCAGGTCGCCTTTACCGACCTGCTCTGCTTTGCCGACCTAAATTTGCGCGGCAACTTTGAAATACTAGAATTTGAGGCATTTATAGTTTTTTAATGAATAACACATTAAAAAAAAAGAATCATCAGCAAAAAATACTTGTGAGGGTTAGTAGATAAATTCTTAATTTGTGCTCAAAATGTTGTTTTGTATTTAAGCACATTTAAGGCATTAAAACATATTAAAAGTAAACTTTACAGTTTGAAGTTCAAACATATAAAATAATATGATTAAAATATATTATAAATTTAGTTGTACAATAAGAAAACCTTATAATTTATATGTATTTTAGAGTGGTATTTGGTTTTTTCTTCTTAGGAAAACTTTTCTGCATTTAAAACTCATTTTCTAATTTTTGGCCAATTTTTGACAATTTTTTTTTTTATGGGTAAATTTTTTAATCAAAAGTAACTTGGCTAAAAAAAAACCGATTTAAGTCTGGTTTGGATTTTTCTTCTTACTTTTGAATGGAGAACTTTTCTGCATTTAAAGCTCGATTTCTAATTGTTGGCCAATTTTTGACAATTTTGACGATGTAACCCCTTAAATGTTTTGGAAAAAATTGGTAACTTTTTTTCTAAAAAACGGCCAATTTTTTCAGTGGTTTTTTTATCGTAACTTGGCTAAAACTCAACCGATTTCAGTCTGGTTTGGTTTTTTCTTCTTAGTTTTTAATGGAGAACTTTTCTGCATTTAAAACTCAATTTCTAATTTTTCGGCAATTTTTGACAATTTTGACGATGTAACTTTAATTTACATTTTTTAATTAAAAGTCGCGTCCTTTTTCAGGGGTTTTTTGATCGTAACTTGTCTAAAACTAAACCGATTTAAGTCTGGTTTGGATTTTTCTTCTTAGTTTTTAATTGAGAACTTTTCTGCATTTAAAACTCAATTTCTAATTTTTCGGCAATTTTTGACAATTTTTACGATGTAACCCCTTAAATGTTTTGGAAAAAAATTGTAACTTTTTTTCTAAAAAACGGCCAATTTTTTCAGTGGTTTTTTGATCGTAACTTGGCTAAAACTCAACCGATTTCAGTCTGGTTTGGTTTTTTCTTCTTAGTTTTTAATGGAGAACTTTCCTGCATTTAAAACTAGATTTCTAATTTTTGACCAATTTTTGACAGTTTTAACAATGTAACTTTAATTTACATTTTTTAATTAAAAGTCGCGTCCTTCTTCAGTGTTTTTTTGATCGTAACTTGGCTAAAAATAAACCGATTTAAGTCTGGTTTGGATTTTTCTTCTTGGTTTTTAATGGAGAACGTTTCTGCTTTTAAAACTCGATTTTTAATTTTTGGCCAATTTTTGACAATTTTGACGATGTAACCCCTTATAAAAAAATGAAAAAATCGAAAAAAAATTTTTGATTTTAAATTTGACAAATTTTAACGTTAGTTTAAGCGCCTATTAAAACCATTTATAAAAATGTACGACAGTCCTTAATATTCTTTTTATTAGCCAAGTTATGAACAATTGAATGTGCCTACACCAGAAAATAAAATAGTTTTTCCTCTCTTTGACATTATACAAGCTTAATTTTACTTTAAAAGTTTCATCGCATTTCTTTGTTCCTCGAACTGCAAAATTTGATGTTCGATGGGGATTATAACAACGATTATCGGCTGCCACAAATCAATAATAAAACGGTATCAAAGTCAAATAAATCTCCAGCAAACCAATTTCAAAAACCAATTTATTTTTATGAATTTCTATCAGCGTCACGTAATCTTTATGATGAAATCGAGCCTGCAATGCTCGGCAATTAATTTCTGCACTGGATTTTGAGGGGAAGCAGCTCGTGGCCCGGGGGCATTTCGCGATTTGATCGGATAAAGTCCGGACTTAATTGCACGGAACTTGCCGAAAATAGCGGGTAATGAGGGGGACATCCATGGAGCAACCCTCGGGGACCACCCCAAGAGTTTCTGCTGACTTTTCAATGGGGTTGCTAGATGTGGGGCCTGTTGGTTGCAATAACATTACATATGGCGTCGTGCTATTTTGCTTACGCATCGATTGGCATCCAGACTTCAATAAGAAACTCCCAGGAGCTGACCCCAAACCAAAAAAAGGGGACTTTTCACTCGGAAACTCATAGAAGTGCTTAAAAGCCCCAACCTCTGGAGACGGGTTTCCCGTTTGGTTTGGGGGTTCGTAAAGTTGCTGGCTTTGTCAAAACGAAAACATTTTTATTAAAATTAGAATGGGGCAGAGTTTGTGGGTTTTATTGTTTATTCTGCTGCAAGTGGCAACCCTTGTGGCCTTTGTCTATGCATGAATTATGGGTGACTCCCCGGGTTTCTTCCCCTTCCCCACATATGAGTTTTTCACATTAATATGCAGCGCAGTCTAGCCGCAAAATTTTAATCCTTTTAAGTGAGACCATAGACCCCAGCCCCAGACCTAGACCTAGAATCGTTTAATCTCTTTATTGAATTGCCCTGCCGCCTTTTTTGGCAATCGAAGGGATTTTGCGCGAGTCAAGTTCGCATCTGCTTGGGCGGGTATATAAATCTGATTTTCAAACGCCTCCGCCTCCTCAGCGTATGCAAATCGTCATCGGTTTACTGTTGTCATAACAATTCCATTAACAAGGACTGTCTGTCTGTCTGGGCTGGGACGTATTTATGAGCTTAGGAAATTGAATTGAATTATATGCAGAGCGCCATAAAAGAAGGACCTTTTATGCACAACATGTCGATGGTATCAGTGGGTTAAATAGATTGGATTGGCAAGGGTTTCCTTCCCTTTCTGGGTCCGCCAATTGTAGTAGTATCAACCAATCAGCTAAATAATGAAAATATATTTCGGGGAAATGCCCCCAAAAACCGCACAAATGCAATGTGTCGTCTGGTCTGGTCGACGCCACACGCACCATCGAGCATAATAAATCCGATTCGCATCTGGGGTCTAGTCACCGAAAATCAAGGGGAGTTTACAATTTAAATTATCACCCCCGGCGGGTCCCGGTTCAGTCCCGTGGCTCAGCTTCCAAGGGAAGGTCGTTGCAATTCAGTGTTTTCTTTGTTTTTCGACATTTAGTTTTTTATTTTTCGCTGTAAATTTTCATTCGACACAAAATGAAAACGTGGAAACTTGAGTATAACTATTCATACTATTCAATTTCGTTTTAAATTACATAATATTAAACTAGATGCTTGCTTGCCATTTTATTTTCTCTCGGCCTTAGTTAGTTCCCTCTTTGTTTGCTTGCTGTCTCTGGATGTTTTTTGTTTGTGTCTAGTTTGGTGTTTCTTCTATATTTTTGTTTTTTCAAAAATCAAGGAGAAGGAGGAGCAGGAGAACAAATGAAAAAGGGAAGGGGGACAGCACAGAAATGCAACGATAATACAGCAAAGTACGTATACAGAGTTGTCTAAAACGAACCGCGTAAACTATTCAATTAAATTAGAGACTTGCACTAGAGAAGCTTGGTTAGCAACCAAATTTAAAGTGTGTGTGTTTGTGTTCTTTTCTCCAGTTTGTATCGTGTGTGGCGCTGCGTGTGTGTGAGGGAGAGGATGTGGCGGGCGACTTCTGGTTGTTTGGTTTTTGTGTATTTGCCAGCATTTCGTTTGTGTTTTGCTGCCGCTGGCAGTTTGGAATTGGATTAAGTTTTTCGATAGAGTTCTGTATTTTTTTTTTTGTAGACTGTTGGCCATCTGAGGGGATGTCCCGCCTTACTCCTTGCGCGCCTGACGCTTGCGAGCTTTCGTGGTAGTTTCCTGGGGTAGAAATGGTAATATTATCAAGTGAAACTCTTTTCAAGCCGAATGACAATCTCAAAAAAGGAATTTTACACACCTCAGTCTGTGCGGGCTCGTCAGAACTCTCTTCCGGCTTGGTCACCTCCACATTATCATCTAAATCAGACTTTTTGTTCTTCTTCTTGGGACTAGCGGACAGCGGCGTGCTCTCCTTGCTGTAATCACCGGCAGCCCGATCGCTGCCTTCCTCCACTTCCTCCTCAGCCTCGCCCTCGGGCTCTTCGTCGTCGTCGGGCTGCAGCTCATCGGACTTCTTGGCCTGCGCGGCGGCCTTCTTGGCAGCCGAGTCCTACACCAGGCAGAAACAGGTATTAGAAAATCCTCTTAGTTCAAGCAGGGCTTAAGCTTTGATCAAGCAACATTTACCTGACTCTTGGCCGAACTGAATCTAAGGTAAATGGTGATGGCAACCAGTGCCACAATGGCCACGAGGCCAATGCCCCAAATCGAGGGATAGGCCTTGGCTAGCTCCGCTACCTTATTCACGAATGAGTCCTACACGAAATGGGAAAAGCATAAAGATAGCAATAGCAATTACAAGTGCCAGGGTGCAGGGGCCAAGATGAGTGTGAGTGTGAGGCTGTGGTTTTCAAGTTTCTAATTTAGGAAGCGAAAGATAAGGCCTGGGGCCAGCACCTCTTTGGCGCGTCTGTACAGATAGAAGACGTAACAGCTGGCCGGGATGAGCAGGTACAGGAAGTACAGGGCCCACCAGCCGGGCTTGTAGTTCATCCGGCGCATCAGGCGGTGCCAGAAGGTTTTCTTATTGCAGCGATCAAAACGATTTCTTTGAGTGTTTCTGTTTGGTTTTGTGGGGAAGAAAAAGGACACTACAGGTTGGGGGCATTAACTCACCGATTCGCGGTCTATATAGCGGCGCTTGATGTCAAAGCTATTGGCGGCAAAGTCACGGGCCACCTCCACATCGTCCGTGATGATGAGATTGTCAAAAAGAATGTCGCTGGACATGGACCACAGCTCCAGGCCCACGGCGCTCTAAATGGGGGAAAATGGAAAGGAAAGAGGATACATTTAAAGAATAGATAATACAAAAACGATTAGAGACAACGAATTCCAGAAGAACTCTTAAAGGGCTACGAAACGTTCCACTTACAATTGGCGTCATCTGGAAGGGCTTCAGATCCTCAAAGAAATCGGGATTGGCAATCTTCTTGGGCGCCCACTTGCCCTGATAGTTGGGGTTCTCGATCATCGGTGCCCTCCACTTGCCCTTGTAGTTGGGATTGGGTATGAGCGGCGCCTTCCACTTGCCGCAGCCGGCGGCCTTCTCGCAGACGGGGTTGTCCACCAGCGGAGCCTCCCATTCTCCATCGATTTCGGCATCCCAATCTTCCGGTTTGCTGGCCGTAGGATCAAAGATCATATCGGGCTCCTCCTCCAGCCAACCACTGGGCATGACGGCATCGGCATCGGGCAACTGTGGCGGTGCATCCTCATCCCAATCGTCGGGCTTGTGGGCCGTGGGATCTGCGATTTTCTCACGCTCGTCCCATGCCTCCGGCTTCTTGTCGTTGGGGTCATCGATCTCCGCTGGCGGGTTGACGGCTGGCTTGAAATCGGTCAGCAGGGAGCCCTCGTTGATGATCTTGTGATCCACACGGATCTCGAAGCTGTTGTCGGGACGCACAACCAGCTGATACAGATGGGGCAGCTTGTCCTTGAAGGGTTCTTCCAAGCGGTTCCTGCAAAGACGAATGACCGAGGAAGGGGCTAGTGAACAGTATAAATAGATGCCTTATCAGCGGCAGATACTGCAGAAAATCAGCAGACATCATGGCAGGGGACAAGAGTCCACGAAAGGCAACACGTAGCCCTCTGTTATCGGACAAGTATTACGTTTCGTTTGGCCAAACATTTCTACAAATTATGAATCATAAAATATTAGCTCAGCTTTCAGGTGTGCAAGCAAGCCGCCGAACAAAGGTTTTAAGGAACTGCTCTATTGTCTTAAAGATAAGTATTACGAGTCTCATTATTCCATAGTCAAATTTGAAGCCAAAGGCCAACCTGCCCCAACCCCCAACTTTTGACTGAGATTGCTATTTCGCGATATTTAAATGAGGACGATTAGAAACGCTCGAGGCTCATTCGTTTCCGTTTCAAATGGGACGACACTCACTTGGGCTTGTTGCAGTGCTTCTCGGTGATGGAACCATTAATTGGATTGACATGCCGGAATATGAAGTGCATTTTCACATCGTTGCCGCACTTGTCCGGCCCGAACATGATGGTGTAGGGTGTCTTGTCATTGAACTACAGAATAAAAACCAAAACAGTAGATTCGGGGGTTGTTTCGCGTTTCGTGGTTCATGGGGGCAATGCCCTCCCGCACACTACTTACGGCCGTCAGCTGCTCTGTGTCTTTGCCGGTGGAAAGGAGCTTTAGATACGAGCCGCCGCACTCCTGACCCTCCTACAAAATGGGGGAAAAGCGGAATTGGGTCAGTAAGCGGGTATTAATTGGATTTGCCGAGCCGCGCCGGCTGATGCAATCCCGCAGAGCAATGGACGAACCTGCAACGTGACCTCGTACTGAACCACCAGCGGCTTGTCTTGCTTGAACTCAAAGGGCTTACGCAGCGGCGCTGAGATGGCCGCGTGCTTGGCCTTTGACTTGAGCACCAGGCCCAGATCATTTGCCCAAACGATGCGCTGCGGCGACTCCCAGTTCCAGAGGCCATCGTACTTCGAGATCTCCTCCGCAATGTCGTCCTTCTTGGCCTGCGACAGCACCCACTTCTTCCGAGAAGCCTCCACGTCGTCAAAGTGGTCCGCGAAGTGGAATTTCTTGGCATCGATCACTGGGCTCTCGTAGGCCAGCTTCTCCTCACCGTTCTCGTCGACGCCGGCGGGCAGCTCCTCCTGAGAAAGATATTCATATGTGGGAGCATTAGATAAGGTGCGATAAAACCCAAGAAACACGCGGTTGTCAGGGACGGGTGAGAGTGATACAGACAGTGATAAAGCGGAAGAGAGAGACAAGTGGCAGACGTGGATTTCAGCCTCGGAGAAGTTACTATCAAGGGCGGACTATTAGCACCACTATAAAGTTAAAACTGATTTTTTATAACTAATGTATTTTTCAACTTCTTTTTTAAAATATTTTTTATTTGCTCTTGTTTAAGTAATTTTTAATATATTAAGTTTTTTTTTTGTTTATATTTTTTTGTAATTGTTTACTGTAAAAGCCAAATAATAAAACCGGAAAAGTATTCCAAACTCTATACATCTATTTAAAATTAATTCCTTAGCCCTGCGCCTATTATCTTGTCCACGACTGTGGGTAAGCACAGTTTTCCCTCTCATTAATCCCGCTGAAAAACTCACATGCTAATTTTTTGGGTCATAAAAATCGAAAAGCCGGCCGCTCCGCCCCCGTACCCCCTGAGCCACCCGCTGCTTGGCACATCAGCGCGCTTTTCTAGTCGCTTCCACACTGACGTGTACTTTTTTCTCGTGTTTTTTTTCGGATAGCAACTCACCTGAACATCTTCCACAAAGCCATCCTCGAAGTCATCGGAGTCAGAGACTGGTTCGGCGGCCGCGGCTTGGTGGGCTGCAGCAATTAGCAGCAATCCGCAGGCGAACAGCAACGGCAGCGTCGCCCCTCGGCCCAGTTTCCTTTTCATTTTCCTCCCCGAATTTTCCTCGATTTCCTTCCTTGCAGCTGCGTTCCCGTTTTCTTTCTCTGGGGCGCTTCTTCTTAGTCGGCTTGCTAATCGCACGAGAGGCGAGGCGGCGGCCAGTTGCTGCTTTTTACCAGGTGCCGCGTACTGTTGCGCGCTCGGCGGCGGAATAATAACGAGAATCGAGAAACTGGCACGACGAACAACTAATTGTAATTAAATTATACATGTAAATTATATATTTTCCGTCTCTTGCTGTCTACTCTGTTCGGTGTTGAAAAATATATCGAAGTATCGGGTATCGATATTTGTGACATTTTGATAAGAAAATAAGGGGTTATTATTTACCAATCGTTTTTAAATATAAATTTTTTTTATTAATTAAAAAAAGGATTTTTATCGGTTTATCCAAGCTGTCGGCTAGCATCGATCCCAATTTGTATTGTATTTCATCTTTCCATAGCCTAGTGTAATCGAGGCCTAAATGTTCCTAAAAAAGGCCAAAGCGCCTGCGTTGACAGGGTTGTTTAGCTGTCAAAATGCATGTGGCTTGTTGTAAAGTGGCGGGAAATTTGAATTTTGAACGTAGGAAAAGAGGATTTGCTTTGTCCGTTTATTTTAAGGTAGAAACATAGAAATGATTTATGATTTATGATTTAATTCCTGATATTATTATATTTTTATATTACTGAAAATAAAGATAAAATGTAAAAGTAAAAGGACAGATATAAAAGGGTAAATTTGAATTATTACAAGGTGATCAAACAAACTTCAATTTTTAATTAATTAAAATGTATAATAAAAAAAATTACCAACTCCTACTAAAGCCAATCGATCTAGTAATAATAAACTAAATAATCAAGATACTTTACACCTGCCATGGTCCTGCAATTAGGTCTCCAATCGAAGGCTTACACACACACATGCTGAAATTAATATTTGTGCAAAGTGCTATTCCATTGAAATATTTGCGCACATTTGTTAGTCGGACATATCTGATTCCGATTCGAGCACAACGCTGCATAAAACTGTAAAGTTGCATGTTGGCAATTATTTTAAAAGCCCCGCTTGGCTCAATTAATGCTCCAACACGGCGGCTGCCTAAGCCCAGCAATAAACTTGATGGCTCGCTCGCCAAAGTTTCCCACACCGCTTCGGCGTTCTGCTTTCCGCCTTCTGCCTTTCAGTGTAAAAATAATGCGGCATGCATTTGAGCATAAAATTATAATAAAAATTCCTGGCTTATTGGAGAGAGTAAAGTAAGTTGGTTTGTCTGTGTGGGGAGCCTGATCGAATGCCTCTCCCCCGGAACACACGTGGAGAAAAATAATTGACTGTTTTAAAAGGGTTTAAGAGTAAAGTGTCAAAAGTAACTGCTGCCATAACAATCTTGACACAAAGTATGTCAAAGCATTCATTCAACCTTTGCTTTTTGACTTAGTTTCCTCTGGCTTTATTATTTGCTTGATTCGTTTTGAAAATTTGATTTATATAATCTGGAAAATGGTAATGCTCAATTCTTAAAAAAATATATAAAATGATCTAACTGATAGTCTTATAATTAATTCTCTGTCTGTATTTCCCTTAACTGTGGCAACTTATCTGCGGAACGCGCATTCAGCTTCTTCTTCTATCGCTACCACTGACAGTTTTTATATTTTCCCTTTTTCGTGTTGTTGTTTGCAACTGCATACAAAAAGCTTTCTGTTTAATGGAATATTTAACACAATTTAAAAAGTTTTTTTTTCTAAAGACAAACAAAGACTCGGAAGCACACATCGTGGGGGCGGGAGGTGGCATATACATAAGTGGGAAGGAGAGGCAACTTTTGCACTGGAGCCTCAGGGCTGGAGAAAACTAAACTTGTGCACACATTTATTTTTTTATGGAAATTGTGTAATGACAGTTAATGAGGGTACTACATAAACAGACACAAGCATACACCGCATACACGCACACCTGAACACCTGGTCTTTTAACAAGAGCACCAGCTCCCCAGCATAATCCAGTGTTGTCAAGTGTTCTATTAACAACGAGGCCAGCTTACCAACACTTGAGCTGAATACCTCTGACGTCGTCCACCATGGAGGAAGGTGAACTTCCACTTGTGAGGAAAATAGAGATGGAAGGTTCTAAATTATAGCTAGGATATCTCAAGGTTCTGTTCTGGAGTATTTTATGGTTTTGTGGCTTCGTCTTTTTAGTTAAAAAGTCCTTCAGAAAGAAAATGAGCCTGAAAGACACATACTAGTATGAAATGCATCTTTGTTAAAAAAAAATACCTAGCGAACAAAATGTATTATTTCTTAAAAGGTTTATAAGATTTCCCTGATAATTACAATTAAGTATATAAATCAGAGTTTTGTTCCCTAAACTCTTCTCTAAGTTTCAAACTTTCGGGTAATTTATAATAACATTTACCCAGCACATAAATATCCCCGGACCGGCAAAGGATATTAGGTGGAAGAGGAGCAGGCGTCTCCCATTGTGCTCCTCTTTTAAAACAGCAGCTCTTGTCTACACGAATTACTCAAAAAACATACTTAACACACTCGCCCTCTCGGCGGGCATTAATGGAGGGTGAGAAAAGCGGAAAAGCGGGAAAAGCAAGGCTTAGGGGAAAGGGTAAAGGAACTACGGAGGACATCAATGTTGATGGCATACCAGAAAAGTTTTGTTCTAAGCTTTTGGACAGCGCCGCCAGAATCTCAAACATTTTCACCTGCAAGCAAATAGCGGAAGAGAGGTGTTTTCCGAGGGGGGAAATGCGGGGCTGAGTTTTCCGGGGCAAGGGGTGAGGCGTGTGTGTGTGTGAGATGGAGAGTATCAAAACATATGAAGGAAGCGCCGCTACAAGCGCACGAGTTCAACTTAGTGTGTACTTAACTTCCGTTACATGGCCGCCACTACAGCCCCACCCACTCGCACACCCCTCCTTTCACACGCATGGACAGCGAAACACATATACGCATACTGAAAAAAAAATCACCTCGATTGGTCCAAGATTTTGGGAGCAATCTTAGCTTTTTAAGGATATCCCAAGAGTGTAATACAAATTCTTGTATATTTTTTGCTTTCATTAATATTTGTATTAAATCAAGGAGGTAAGAAGGATAATTTATTTACAAAGTTATGTTACAATTTGAAAAGGTCACACTACAATTGCCTTTAATTAAGCCCTGGCCACACTAAAATTGCATGAGTATAGCAAGTCGTACTTCAATCAAAATGTTCCTCACTTCAAACATTTACGTTTTTGGGTGGTAATTATTAAGAACTTATTAGCTATATTATTTTAGTGTTAATAGTTCCAGACTAAATTATTATAATTAACGAAATATTTCTCGCCCTGCACGTGTTTGTTTGTTTATGCCAAAAGTGTTGTAAAGTGCGGCGCTTTGTCGGCAGGAAACGCTGAAAATTTATTACCGGACAATTTTGCCGGCGGGGGCATAAAAAAGAGGGCCCACGGAAAAGCAGGGGCCGGGGCAATGGCCGACAAGGGGCGGCGGGGCTTTAGAGCCCCCAAACACACACTCGCATAGGACTCACATGCATATGCATAGTTTGCTGGCCGTAAGTGTATGCAAACATGCCTAAAAAAATATATATGTGGAACAGACGCAAGCGGGAAAAGCAACGGGGGCAGCGGCGCAGGCAATGTGTAAGCAGGCGGGCCATTTTCCATTAAAAATTCAAAATGCCCGACGCCCAGCCTGCGCCATTAACACCCCGGCTATATGTGTATGTGGTTGTGTGAGTCTCCTCAGCCTTGCGTCTTGCCCCGCACGTCCGCTCTCCTTTGCACTTCCTTTTTGCCTGCTTTCAACACCTCGATTTCTCACCTTTCGAATGGGCTTGGTACCTGTCCTCTGCCTGCCTCTGTGTGTGTTGAGGAATTTGCAGCACCGTTAAAACTGAATTGATTTGTTATTCATGTTTTCTGACTTATGGCCAGCACTTTTGGCTTTCCGCCTACCATTCAATTGACGTGGCCAATGGCGCCGCCGACTTTTTTCCTTACCCCACCCATTTCCACAATTTCCCCGGGCTGCAAAAATAGTGAAAATTTAATGCAGGCACGAAACTCAGGAACGGATTTCAGGCGAATCAGGGGAAAAGTCCTGGTGAGAGGGACAGCCTTTCGATGGAGTGGAAATGTTTTTATTGTGGGCAAAAACATGGTTTTACGAAAGGACTTTTACAAAAAAAGAAGTATATTAAAACTATAATGAAAACTTATTTAATTTAATAATTAAATCCGAATTTTTACGTACTTATTTGTTACAACATAAATATTTCTTAGCCCCTGACAATTTATATAAATCTCCGCATTAGTCAGATTTTATTTAGAGACTTGTACTTTTAAAGCAAACATTATATATGGGCTAAACATTAAAATTTAAAAATAATTTAAAATATATACAAAACAACAATATTTAATTGTATATACAAAAAATATAAAGAATGTATTTGTAAGTCCAGCAATATAATTGCTAATATTATTCCCAAGCACCAATTTCAAAATCAATTTAAATATAAAGACACACAGATTAAATTAGTTTTAATTAGCTTTTAATAACCAAACGAGATCTGATTTTAATTGGTTTCTCTTTTCTTTTTGTTTTATCTGAAAGTCTTTAGAAAAATAAATGCAGTTCGCTTTCTAATGGAAGCCACCCCTGGGCTAACCAGTAATGGCTGTGTGTGTGGGTTGTGCTCAAGCCGCTGGGTTGGCTTTTATATTTATTAAATTGCCTCAAGGGGAGCATTTAGTGCATGTTAAAAAACAAAAAATAAACAGGAATAAAGCTGGAAGCAAATTGCGGCGACGGCCACCACAGATGTTGGTATGCTCTCACTAAATAAAGTGGGGGTTTAAAAAAAAAGGATTGAGTTCTTTAACTATTTTAGATAGAATTTGATTAATTAAGAGGTTTGAGTTTTTTGATATTTAGAAAAATAATATATTCATATTTTTTAAGCCACCAACCAATCCCAACTATTTATAATCGCCGAAAGGGTGCACTCGCAGAGTGGGCCTTGGACTACAAGTGGTTAGTGGTTAGGCAGTTCAAGAGTAATCAGCCTTCTTCAAATGTATTCCACATTTTATTATATTTTTTATTTTTTATTAGTCTGCCTAGCTTAATGATACAAGTGTATAATTGCAGCTAAATGCATTACAAAAAAGGTTCTTCAATTATGCGAACCATTCAGAGCGACGAAAAGGATGGATTCATTTTTTTGAGTGGCCATTCAGCCAATTCGGAATGTATTCAGATTTTGAGGCCATTAAGTGCCATTCATATTAATGTCGAGAGATTGAACCCTTGCATTAAAGAGTCATTCTTTTTTGGGGGGGGCAAACTTTTTAGCAGCCAACTAATTTGCATGGCCTGTTCTCCTAAGTTTACCCTTGCCGTTTTCCCTTACCCCTAGCTCAACCCTTACCTTTCCCTTTTCATTTCTGAGTTTTTCGACTTGACAATACACTTTTTGTTTTATTTTTGAGTTGGGGCTCCCTAAATTTTAATCACCTCAGTTGACAGAGTCAGGACAAATAAAAGCGGCTCGCAATTCGGGCGTGAAACCAAGGGATTCCCGAAATAATAAATCAGGCCATAGGCGAAAATATTTAAATTTAAATGTTTCGAAAGGACGGAAACGTAAACAGGAGGAGCACTGGCAGTCACTTTCATTATTGGAAGTATAAATCACTTTCCTTTTACTGGCTGGCTGGCCGCCGGTTGGCCGGCAGCAAAACAAAGTCGGCCTACTCTACACCCTTTGAGAGGCTAAGTGGGGGAAGGACTGCTGGGGGTGGCGCTCCAAGGCTGAGTGGGTGGGGCTCGAGGTCCTTTGTTGTTTGCTCTCGCCGCTCTGCTTCTCTGCGGTGCACGATAAAAACAAACAAATTCATAGCTAATAAAATTGCTAATAAATAAACGAGAATGGCGTAAGCGCAAAAAAAGGGACACACGAGGCGAAAAACAAAGCAGCCGCAAACAAAAAAACACACACACACACACCAGCAAGAAGCTCGACAAAAAATCATCATCAACACACACACATACACACACTCACCTGGCGTGGAAAAATAATGGAAAGCTATAGCGACGCCAACCTGGTGGCCGCATTGACCAACAGCCAGCGGGCCATTTTCGGTGGGCGGCTGGGTCGCCTTTCCCGGGGGTCGCTGCTGGACTTTCCCGATGGGCAAAGAGGTAAGCAGACATTGCATTAAACAGGTAATGGGGTAATGGGGTAATGGGCTACCTGGCCAGGGCGTCGCACGGCCCCGGGAGTCGCGTGCGCCTCTGCCAACAATTGCGGCACACGGTGCGTAAAAATGTGCTTCCGAGAGGAATTAATAAGATGTATTAGGAAATTTTTTAAATATAAAAAAAATTATATGAAAAGTCTGCAGTGTTATTTATATTCTTAAATAAAAATAAATAGGCATTCTCTGCAGGAAAGCGTAAGGTTTACTCTGTATTATTCGTGTGTTGCTTGTGTTAAAAATGATTACAATTTATATAAAATAAAAATCATTATTTATGCTTGATGGTTTACCATTTTAATAATTGCAACAATGGCTTTACTTTAAATTTAATAATGTCTTAACTGATTATTTATTGCACAAATACGTTTCCGAGCACTGTTATTATTTTATTATTTTCATTTAAGTGTAACTATTTAGTAATCAACTTATAACAATGATTTCTAGTTCAGTTTAGCTTAAAAAAATACGTTTTCAGGCATGCCTAATTTAATTTTAAATACCCATAGAATACTCCCTCATACAATCTTTTTTAATATCTGAAATGAAATAATATATAAACAATAATTTCTCGCTGTGTGATAATTTTTGCTCTTGCTTACTTTTATGATTTTATTTTTGATTATTTTTCTGCTTTGGCCTCCTATGTTGCTGTTGTTATTTGCGGTGTTGGTTTTCGGAAAATTTATTACCAAAAACCGCACATGCTTTTTTAACTTCGCCTCGCAGCGATTGGAGCGCCGCGTAGTTTGCCTTGCCACATATTTTGGCTGGGAAATTTTTAATCAAAAGAATGTTGGCCGCACTCACAAACACACAGAAATCCAATTACATTCTGATAAGGAATGCTTAGCCAATGGCTACATTTGTTCTTATGCAAATCAGCCAGGTTTATTAGCCCTTTATGCTTGATGGTTTTCCTCCTGACTTTTGTTATTCTTTCTGCGCGTTTTTCTTTTTTGCGTTTCACTCCGGATAACCGCAGGTGGCGGAGCATAAAAAGTGTCCAGGCTGCGAAAGCCGGAGATCGGGATGAGGGTCGGGTCATCATTCCATGTCTCAGCTCATAAATCTTTGGGATAAAAATCCGCTGAGGGCAGCGAAAGTTGCCAGCCACTTTGTGACCCACTTACAGCACCCGCCGACTGACTGACTGACTGACTGACAGACTGACAAAATGAGAGACTGACTGGCTCATAGAGGTCATAATTCTCGTGCAATTTCAGCTCGCTTTTGTCCCCGTTTAATGACAGACAGGAAGCCTTAGTGCTCTCCCCCGTTGCCTAACAATTTGCATTTTTATGGAATTGAGACATTTGACGAGCTCGAAAGATGCCCCGCAGATTGGATATGAGCCAGAAATTAATGCGCAGCATAAAGATGCCCCGCCCAGATTGCAGCAGATCGACTTTTTGATGGCAACTCGGAGAGCTGTTCCTGGTATTATTATATCCTTTCAGGGTATTATAATTTTTATTTAGCCAGAAATTTCCAAAGCAGAGAGGGAGCTATTTCCGGCATAGATAGGATCGATATGAATGATCTGTTTTTAATCTTATAGGATTTATAGAGCTCTAAATTCTCATACTAGTCATTTAAAAATAATATATTTTCTGCATGTCCAGAAATCTTTCGAACCAAAACGCAGTTAAAACTTTATAATTCAATCAAAAATAATACATTTTTACTTACAAATCAGCTTGTTCCTTTTGGATGACATTTTCCCCCCCATTTTTCTTTTGTTTTCTCTCTTTAAAAGAGCTTAAGTGCCGAGCCCCGGTGAGCTGTAAATAAGAAGAGGGAAACCCCCGGCTTTAATGCGAAATTAATAAACCAAAATCAGCTGCTAAGCAATAAACTAAACTAACAGAGCCGGCTTTGCCTTAACCCAAAAGGCGACCTAAATAAACACACACACACACTCCCACTCTAAACGCACACCATCACACTTCCAAGGTCGTGCTTAGGCGCGCAAATAAACCGAGGGGGCGTCAGGGGACAGGGGGCAGGGGTCAAAGTGGAAAACGGCGGAAAAAACCGCAGAAGCAGAACGGCAAACGAAATGTGAAGGAGCCGACAAAACAAACCAAAGACAAAACAAAACACAGAGTCAAAGGAATAAACCAAGCAAATAATCCTTTAGCTTAAAAAAGGGAAAAGAAAAAACCCGAAAAGAGACAGGACTCGGGCGAAAATAAGTTAGTCCCTTGAGTTTTTCAGACTGCAAGATGCCTCATATAATGAGAAGAAAATATTTGCAGGTAAATGGGGGGTAAAGGTAATAATATTTATTTACTTAGAAATGGGAAAAACATCTATAATACTACATCAACAGTACTAAGTACAATAATTATTTTAATTACTTAACAATACATCCCTTCTATATAGTTATGAGTAGGTTTTCTTAAAATTAAAGGAATATCACTGCGCTAGTAAGATAAATTTCTTAAGTTTTCTTACGGCTTTTATTTGAAAATAAATTTCTTCTCCTTTCTCAAGGCTTTTCTTTAATTTTTAATCATAAGAAAATGTTTCTAATAATTTAAACTACTTTCTTGAATCCTGTTATACATCCTTCTGGGTGTAATTATTTTCTCAGGTAGAGTCTTCAACATTCATATGTATTTTTTGCTATCAATGTCAAGGATCAAATGAGAGATAAAATAAGATAAAAGAGGCTTTAAAGTTATCAGACAAACCAGATATACCCCGTTTTTTATGCTAACGAGTAGCGGAAATAAAAAAGAGCTCAACTGACAAGAAAAGCCATCGAAGGAGTGAGGGAATGGACCTAGAGACAAAGGCTGGAGGAAAAATAGAAAGGGATAGCTCTCGCCTTTGTTATGTCAGCCTTCCCTCGGTATTTATTTCGTTTACATTTCTGATGCTGTTGTCCCTACCCATCTATAGCTTTTGATTTTTTGTCTTCTTTTTTTTTTAAGTGAAGCCAAGGAAGGACAAGAAAAAAAAAACAGAATCTACACGGCCGCATTATCCTTTGCTTATCGCGATGCTCCTTGGCTTAGGCGACGGACGAACAGGATTCGTGGCGTCGCCAGGCGCTACTTTGAACTGCGTCTGTGTCTTTTGATTTCGATTTTGATTCGGCCGGATCCTGTCTGTACATATTTTGGGCATTAATTTGCCTAAGTGTCGTCCTTGTTCGCTCCGCTCGCCGCGCGTTAAGATTCCCGCTGACGATAGGCGAGCTAATTTTGTGTAATGAAATAAATTAAAAGTCCGTAATAAACACAAACTGTCAGCGGCAACAACAATCAGGCCGGCGAGGCGACGTCATGGCAAATGAAGCGTGAGAAGGCCAGGAGCAGGAGGTGGTGGGGGAATGGCCAGGCAAATTGGCTTGTTAATGAATCATTACGCATACGTCACGTTGTGCATGACAAATGACACAAGCCGGCACCCAGTAGCGAAAGCGTTGATAGGGAAAAATGGAATGAATGCCAATGACTTGCAAAAGGGTTTTTTTTTTTGTTTTTTCTTTTTGTTCTGAATAGCTACAAGGGCGTGAATGTGCATTAGGGTGTAGCAATTTTAATGGAAGTCCAGCTTAAGAGATCTTGAATAGAGAAGAAGAGAGTCGAGGTAAATTTTTAACTAGTTTTATACTTTTTCTTCAAGTATATTTCCAAGGAAAATTAATAGTGTTATTAGATTCCAGCATTGTTTTTCATGAAAATAAAATAACTATTAAAAAATATTGTTAAGCGACTTTGAAGAATTTCTCAATGTTTTAAAAATGTAAGAAATGAGAAGAAATTATTAAAATTGCGGCTCCTAAAATTGTTGAAAGGTTGCACAATTTATAAGGAAGTTGTTGACAAAATTCGTGAAGAAATTGTTGTCAAAGTTGCTAAAATAATTATTTTTAAAAAAATGATTGTCGCCATTAACAAAGAAATTGTGGACAAGTGGTTAAAACACTCCTTCACTTCTCGAAAATGTGTTTTAACTTAAAACTTTTAAGACATTGTTGCTGAAATTGTTATAGAAACTGTTGAATAATTTGTTGTATATAAAATATAATAAATATACAATTTTGTAGAAATTTTGTTGAAATTTATGCAGAAATTATACTAAGAAGTTCTTGTAGAAATTGCTGTGGAGAGGGGTAGAGAAATTTGTTGTTCGAGTAATTGAGACAGATTTTAATTGATTTAAAATAATAAAGATGATAATTCATTTTACCGCAGGTTTTGTCTATTTAGAGAACTGCTTTTGAAAAGGTTAAACAAAAAAGGTGGCGTATTGTCGAATATTGAACATTAAATACGAAAAGCCAGGTCTAAAATTTTATTAACGATGCGCCTATAACAAATTTGACCTCATATTTTAGCGTCCCCTGGCATTAAATTAATAGACTAAAGACTCCAACCTAAACATCGAGGGGGTGAAAACATGAAATCGGCTTAAAGTCTCAAGGAAAACGAGAATGGAGTGGAAAATTTAGATGAGAGGCGGCGGCAAAGATAAACACTAACTCTGCTCCTAACTCCTTTCTCTCTCCTTCTCCTTCCCCTATCCCCGGTGTTCCTGATTTCCCTCTCGATTTTCCTTAGGCTTTCCCCCCTCTCACCATCTTTTTCGCACATATGCATGAGCGCCCTTGTGCACACAATTCGTTCAAATTGGGCTCGGCCTTGCTGTCGAATGTTTAGCCAGCGAAAAGAAATGGCCGCCATCTGCATTTCCGCCTATGTGTGTGAACTTCCCGGGATTCCCCCAATTCTGGCACACACACACACACGTACGTGCTCGTATGCTAATTCAAAGCCAAACTATAAATTTGAGAGCTGGCCGCATATTAAAACGTTTAATTCAATATGGAAGGCGGCGTTCTCGGCTATTCAAACTTTGGCCATCGAGCGGATTCTGCATCCGTCCATCCGTTTAGCCGTCTGTGTTTGTTTAGGCCAAAGCTTAGTCAGGGACACATATGCTTTGACCGAATAGCAACAGTCTTAAAGGATAGTATCCTTACAGTTTAAAAACCAAACAATTTTATTTATTAAAGAACAAATATTTTGAAAAGAAAAATTACCAAAAGCATGGGTAACAAATTTTACAGACAGAACACCAGAAGACAAGTAAACCAGGTAAACTGATGAGCAGCAGGAAAAGGAACCCAATTTATGCGTATTTAATTTATTTTATTAATATACCTTTCAAGCAAAACCTAAATAAATTTAATGCTGAAGACCATGTTCTTTTGTAAATCACTGTTTTCCATCCACTTGTTTTTAGCCACTTGCCTCTGCCCTTGGGCTGTGCCAGATACTGCTTCTCCTGCTCCTGGATCCTATTCCTCCTCCTGCTGCTGCTTCTGCTCCTTTTCCTGCTCCGTTGGCATCTGCGGACGTGCCGCCCCTCGCCCGCTTATAATCTCATCTGTGACACTCGTTGAACTTGTCGCCATTTAGTTAAATCAACAAAAATAATTTTGTCCAGGGCGGAGAGGAACTATCCAAACTATCCGGAACACACATGCAGCAGCCGGAGGGGGGACAGGACAGGCTCACGTACTCGAGTCCGGAAGGAAGTCGGGTATCTTGTCCCTCGCTCCAGCCACATTAACGTGACTTTTGCAGCGCGCCCAGTTTTATCAGCATAATTTAGTTTGTGCCACCGACTGGACAAAGGACTAAGGACTCGAGGACCCGTTCAGCTGCGGCCTGCGGTTCACTGCATTAGTTAGAGAGTCCTTTGTGCCAACTTAAGGGGGGACGGCCGCATCGTTAAAGGCGCTCACAGGCTCGGCTCGGCTTTAATTAAGCCGCTGTTTTGTCCGTGAATTATTAAAGCCATCAACAGAAAATATTAACACATTTTCCGCACATGCACAATTCCATAATGTGTATAAAAAGAATAAGGGTAATTTGATCAATAGTTGATTCAATAATTAAAACCTTTTAGAATCTAGGAATAAATATGTTTTATTAGCTTTTATTAACCTAATTTAAATCCTACATTTTATACAGTTTCCTCCGCTCTGTTAGCCCCTGGTAAGTCTGTATTTTTGAAGTAGTTAATAAGTCCACCTTCCGGAGGGGCGGACTTGAGAGCCGAAAGCGAAAGCGCTTAAGAAATTCTCAAAATATGCCAAGTTATGAACTCAATTGACGGCCTCTTTAGCCGTCGAGAAGTGCGGCAAAAGTTGGTTAATAAAATCACAGCTGAGTGTTAATAGGGATTTAAGCAAAAAGCTGAAAAAAAAGAGAGAAGAAACTGGGGAAAATAGGGAAAGTCCGAGACAATGAGTGAGTGGAGGGGCAGAGTGACAACTATGATGCGATGGCAAAGGCTCTCAACGATGGCGGCTTTTCTGGGCCAAGGCAATTAAGCCGGATTTTCCAGTGGCGGGCACTTATCGAGGACCAAGTCCAAGCCGAACTGCAAGTCCTGGTTTTGGGGCCTGGCACTTGGTGACCTCATAACGGCGCTGCTTATTAAACGTTTGTCCTGCGGCCGAAAAATCTTAGCACAGGCTAACCCTGCACATTTTCCTCGCCGCATATTTTTCTGCTCCTCCTCCGCGGTGTTTTTCCCCGCAACATAAAGCCAAAACTGTTGCGGATCGGCTTTCGCGTAATTAAAAATTGCGGCCAGCGTTGGCCAGCCGACCGTGCAAGGCCCCCTGCTTTCCCTCGTCCTGTGGTCCTGGGTCCCTGGTCCTGGTCCTGGGTTCCTCGTCCTGGGTCCCTTTTTGCTGACGCTGCCCTTAAATGCGCTTTTTAGTTTAGACCAACGTAAGAGGTTTTAGCTCGCAGCAGCCACGTTGAATAATTTGCTTGCGCACAGCAAACTTACGGCGGGGGAAAAAGGACTACGAGGGGCAACAAAAATAAAAAGAATATTTCAAATTAATTAACGCTAATGAAAATGTTTAAAACTTGAGAGTTGCAGTCCGTCGAGTGAGTGGCAAGGGGCTGAGGGAATGGTGAGGAAGAGCTGGTGGGGACTGCAACTAACTTGGCTGTTTGTTTGCGCCTCAGACAACTCGAAGGAACTTGGGAACAGAAAAACAAGTTTCCGGTTCTAGTAATGATTCCTGCACTGACAAAAAATATTGAGTTTTTGATAAGTCTGATTTCAATTGGTCAATTTCCTTTTTAATGAAATGTATTTAATTTTTTATAAAAAAATTATCAAGTTCTTAAAAGTTTTGCAACAATCATTCCTCTAAGCATTTCTTTACAAAATTCAGAAAACTACTCTCTCTAGTTTTAGATTTCAATGATAAAAAAATATATTTTGTAACTTTTGAATGCTTAAAAAGTTCCTTCCAAGACTTTCTCTCTCTGCAAGCGAACTCCCACTTGGGGTCTTCATTTCCTCTCCACAAAACCGATAGTTTTCCTTGGCGGGGCGCAGGGTGGACGCCAGGGGGAGAAGCAAACAAAGCTCTGTGGCAAACTTATTTGCTTTACACAAAATAGAAATGCGCTGTGGCGGCGCACAACTGTTGCACAATCGAACACAAAGCAATTTTAATAAATTTTACGGCACACTTATTTGCATGGCACCTGGGAGCCCTCCAATTATTTGTCGAGTACATTCCACACAGCAATTTTCTTTTATTAGAAAATACTATAATAATTCCTGGCCAAGTTGAGTTCGCATTGTTGTGGAAAAAGTCGAGGGGGGGAAAACAAAAGAAGCTTTGCGCGAAAGTTTCCTATTTTATGGAAGGGAAACCCAGGGTTGCGGAAAGCGGACAGTGCACAAGGGTTATAGTGGAGAGTTCATATATACGTACTATATATCTAACTCACTTGTATTTTTCGCCTATGATTGCTGGAGAAGTCTTCATTGATGCCAAGAAGTTTTGCTCATTTCCCAGGCACTCAAAAATAATTGGCTTAAACTTTTGGCAAATAAAGAGAGTCAATTGTCAGCACATTTGTGAACATATTTTCCCCCCAAAGGTCTGAGAAAAATAAATGCTAAAACAAAGCTCCGTTTTCCAAACTTTACAATACAAATTTAATAGAAATCCGAGACGCTTTTAGAAAAAAGTAAAGTTGCAAGCAAAAATGCATAGAACAATTATGAAATTAAGTATTTTTCGCTACGCAAAGTCAAGGGCTCAGGCTCACATTTCCGTTGTGATGTATTTTTGACGCTTACTTTAATTACACCCTTAAAGTCACGGACTCGGACCAAGTGTTTTGGCGCTCATATATCAAACTTTGAAGACAGCTTAGAGTTGAATGCGTATTCAGACATCAAAAGGTAGCCCCACAGCCAGGATCCTTCAGCTCGCAGGAGCTGGAAGCCGGAGTGCGTGTTTGTTTGCTGGCCAGTTGCAGTTGCTGCTGGCTTTTGTTTGGTCTGATGTGTGGGAGTCCTGGAGACTGGAAGTCCGGGAGTCTGGCTGTCCTGGATTCTGATGTTTCTTTGGTGGTGACAGTTAAAGTGGCGTTCCAGCAACGCCAGGCAACCAAATAAATGCCGTGTAAACTCATGACATGCCAGCAGGGATCTTGAGAACAGTGAAGTTTTAAGCTGTTACAGCTGGTTATAATTCTATATATGGTTGGAATTAAAAGGAGTATAAACAATTACTCATATTATTGTTTGACTTAAGCAATAACTTTTACAATTTAAGGGGCTTATAAGCGAAAGATAGTCTTGACATTGTTTTAAGCCTTTTATAAAATTTGTAAACCTTTAAAACTGGACTAAACGTAATAAATTATTAAAAATACATATTTTTTGGAACTAAAACATTTATAAGCCTTTTAAATGAAAAGTTAGGCCTTAAATTTGCCTAAATTTAACCTTAGTTATTAGTACCTCTCAGGAAGTTACAGAAATTCTAAAAATTCCACTATGCAGTTTCTAGTTTTTGCTTGTAACTTTGCACTTGGCCAAGGCTAATGGGCTTGTCACTGTCACTGCCCGGAAGCTGCCAGATGTTCTCGTATTTTCACCTGGACAAATGCATACACACACCCCCGCATTCCGCACTCTCCACAGCATGAGCCATAATCAAGTAATTGTGACCGGTGTTGCACCTGCCCCGTGGGCGCGAATATCGCGCATACGCCGCGTGATACAAGGACGACGGGATTAGGCTTTATTTCTTCTGCCGGCTGCTGGTCGCTCGTTCGGTTGATTTAGTGCCCCCGCTTAGCGAGACCGGCAATTGTGAGCGACGCAACCGCTGACACTTAACTGTGAAAAATTGTGAATTATTATGGCAGGTCGCCCCCCGCCCAGCAGTCGGTGTTCTTGGAGGATTTCCCTTTTTGCCTGTTTATGGCTGCGATTTGTTACGCACAATGGTGCGTGGTGCTTGTGTTGGCCACAAAACAAGGGAGAAAAACAAAAACAACCGCAGCCAAAGGATATCTCCGATAGGTCGGAGTTTCTAATACCCTTATGGGAGGCTGTCTTCAAGATTTATGCGAAGCTAACAACCGGCAGTTAATTTTTGATGGGAGAAATACTATTTTATTGAAGGAAAAGTTGTTAATTTTACTTCATAATAAAGTCTTCATTAGGGTTGGTTAACCAGGGATATCAGAGAAAGAAAAGCATTTCCTTTCGGCTTTTCTTCAACCAACTTCAAGCATAAATATTTCTTCAAACTTTTCGCAAAAATTACTTAACTCTCCGCAAGGGCATAATCTTCTAATGAGAGAGTAGAGGCTCTGCTGGTGCACCCTTCGCCGGCGACTGTTGACAGGTAAAAGGCCAGCAGGCAGCCGCCCGGGTAAACAAATAATTCAAAGTCATTTGCGCTGTGACTTGGCCCCATTGCCAGCTGCTGCTCCTCGTTGGCTGAGCTCTACTCCTGCCACGTTTGCGACGTTCCTGAGGGAGCTGGCCAAGTGTGAAAAAAGTGTCAACGCTTTTTGCCATGTCCTGTGATTATGACACTAAAGAGGGCTCCAATCTGCGGGGAAAACGTTTCTGACTCAGACTCTGAGCAATTGGCGTGACCGAGTGTTTTGAGTGTTTCTGTGACTGTTTATTTGTAGTTCTGTTTTGTATTTGAATTCTTTTTCGGGTTCCGTTTATTCGTTTTGCGGTTCTCTGGGAAGATTAACCGTTTTTTTCGGGGTTAGGAAGCTGGAGCTGATTGGGGAGCTTAGCTGAGAATTTAAGGGAAGGTAAAGAATTTTCTTTTATGTGGGATTAGTTTTGCCTCACAGCAGTTTTGCCTGTGCTTGTATTATATTTCTTATATTTTTGAAAAAATAAGACAGATTTAATATATTCAAATAAATATTTATAAGGGTGAAGAACAGAAGATCGAGGTTTGTATATTGTTTCCATTTCCGTAATTCTCTATAACTTGAATGGCTTTTATATATATTTATATATTATTTAAAATATAAATGAATAATATTTATTCTCCTTTTATCCATAGAATTTCAATACAAATTATTTGATTTTCCCTGAGCCCTGTTTAAATATCCTTTCTTGACTCTTAACTTTAAGAAAACGACCTCGCATGCAGTGGCACAACCCATTGGCACCGTTTTGGACATAAACAGTGTTTACTTAAAAAAAATCGTTCTGGTGAGGCCACCTTCTTGTTTTCAGCTTCCTTGGCACCTTGTCCTCGCCTCCAACGGCGCCTCCCTTATCCTTTATCCATTTCCAGCTACCTTTCCTTCTCCCCAGATTCCCAGCAGCCTCTGGTCCTTTTACGTTTTCTAGGCGCCTGCCTCCCGCCTGCTGTTGGCTTGGGCAAACAAAAAATCTCATTAATCCATTAAGTATACGCCAAGAAAAAGTTCAAAGCGTCTGCTCACACACACACACACTCGCACACTCGGGCTGGCGGGGCAAGGACACTTCCAGCGACAGGAAGCCCACCGCGTGTATTATAGTAATGCGAGTGTGCGAGTGTAAGTTTGTGTTCAGTGTAAAAGAAAGCCTTTTGGGAGCACTAATGAGTTTGACATTGTTTCCTCCTAACAAGCAGCAAAGTTGCCCCAAACTGGGATGAGGGGTTCTCTAAAAATCAGAGGAAGCCGCCTGCATCGCCCAGACATTCCACCTTGGCATCTTTTCGGCATTTCTATTGCGATTTCCTCTGGGGAGGAAGAAGGAGGAGAAGAGGGGGAGACACCGAAATGACTTTTATTCCACGCTTTCCACATCTTGAGCGTCGCCTTGCGATTTTTTTCCACTAATTAAAACCGTGTTGATAACACATTTCAATTTGGCTTCCGACTGAGGCTTAAAGTTGTTTAGTAATTAGGAAATTTCACTACGGTTTTTAGTTTAAAGTATAAAATAATAAACTATAGGAGAGGAAGGGATTAAATAGGGCTTTAATATATTTGACAATTCTAAAAACCTGGTAATAGGAAAACTCTCCAAGAGAAAAAAGAAATAAGTATTTCTATTAGAAAATGTTTTAAAATTAATAGTATTCAATATTTATAAGATAAATAAGAGACTTAAATTAATTTAGAAATATCTTTAAACACTTTCCTTAAGCATTTTGACTTTTCCCCATCTTCAAGCCTACTTAAGGATCCATTCACTAATTAAGAAGCCAGTTGATGTCCTTGTTTCCATATGACTTCCGGCCGAAACTTAAAGTTTCCATTGGGCGTAAGTGATTTCGCGGGGTTTTTGGCTTGGTTTTGGTGTATTTTTTTCGCCAGTTTCCAGCATGAGTAATGTCTCCCTTTTGACTCATTTGGCTACACACTCCGCTCGCTCCACTTTGACTCATGCATGCATAAATATCCTGGATGGAAACTACGTCTGGGTACTGCGTCCTACGTCGTACGTCCTGCTTTTCCTTTTCCTGTCACTTTTCCGGATTCGCCGACTTTTGTGTGCGCATATTTGTCGGCCCTGCGCTGCCGACGTCGATTGTAAATTACGCCCCTAATGCGCCCATTTGTATGCTGCAAAAATTGCCGCTTATTGAATATTTAGCGAGCCTTCCACCTGACGCAGGACCCCTCGCCAGGACCCTCCCTAATGAACTCATTTGGGATTTCGCATGCGTGCTTTTTAGGCTGCACAAATCGGCGAGGCATAAAGAAAACCGAAAAGTTTTCTGCATTTTAAATAATTAAACAACAAAAAGCCGCCCCCTACTTTCTGTTTCATATGTCTTTTTTCCCTCTGTCTGTGTTTGGGCCCCGTTTGCGTATCGCAATCGGTTGCCAGGCCAATGAAGAGTGACTGAACTCGGGGACTGACTGACTGACAGGCGAAATGAGCTGGGATTACGGCCAGCGATAAGCGTTAAACAAGCAAATGAAGCCCGGAATGTGGCCCAAGGGGGCGGCCTCCAAAGAGGAGCAGAACTGGCAGCTTGGCCTTTTAAAAGGATTTGCTTGGGATTAGAAAAAGTATTAAAATAAATAAATTGTACTTAAAGAAAGAAGAAAAATTATGTAAAGAGTATGGATAGTTCATTAAAAGCACTTTTCTTAGCACTTTTTTAGCAAATTTTCTGGCATCTCTGGCATTGTGGGAGTCCTTTTTGAATTTGATTAGTTTTGAGCACTTTTCCTAGAATTCCAGCACTGGGAAACCATTGCTTGTGGCCCGAGCATAATTATAATGAAACTTTGCCAGCGTAACGCCTTTTCATTCAGTTTCGCCATTGTCTCTTTCCTGAGAAAATGTCGTTTAAAAATATCTTTTGCCCGCCAAATCCTTGAACACCCACACACACACTCACATCGGGGGTCGCAGGATGTCTGGCAATCGATACTTCATTAAGATATCGTGCTCTAGACTTTCCGTTTACGTTTCCCTGATTACTTTGCATAGTTCCCCCTCCTTGCTCCCCCTGGACTCGGTCTGCCTTATCTGCCCTTCCTTACGTATTCGGATTCTGATTCTGAATTTTGTAAACTTTCGCTCCTTCGTCCTGGCGTGCCTGTCCTTTGTCTCTGTCGGCCCCGGCTGGCTGGCGAATAAATCGCAAAATCGTATTAGAGGCCCGCAAATTATTTGCCACCGGATGTGTGGCCCAGCTGGCTGCCTATCGTCGGAAGTCGAAGCCGTTGGCCGCCGCCGCCTGGAGATCCTTGCCAACCGTTTGGGTGTTCCAAGTCACAGTTCCAGTCGGAGATCCTGGGGTCGTGGCTCTGTGTTTATCACATGAACACAATCAAATTAGCGCACATCGAGTGCAAATAGGCGGAGATAGGCCCAGATGGTACCAAGCAGTCCGAGCAGGATCGCTGGATGGGTGAGAAGGTCTCCTTCACTCAACTAAAACGTAGATTAATTAATTCTTTTAAGGGGAGGAACAAGTAAGTTATCTTGGATATTTTAATGGGTTTAAACAGAGCACCTATAAGGTTATATTTCACATACAAGTCACCATTAATTGATTGTTTTTGCAAAAGCCTTTTGGCTAAGTGGCTTTTGGCCACCACATTGGACAAGTTTGTTGCGGGAAACCCCAAAGAGACAGAGCGGTTACACAGTCCTCCCTTTGGGGGTCTGGAGAGAGATGTCCTCAGCGAGGCCGGCTCCTGCTGATTCCGCATCCTGCCCAATGAACTTCGACACCACTGGGGGTTCCAGGAACTGTCCCACTTTGTTGCCAGTAATTCCCTGCTCCTCCCATGTCAGGACTTTTGTTGGGAGCTGTCAACAAGGAACTTTGCGGGGTTGCAGTTGCATTTCCAGTTGCAGTTGCAGCTTCCACTGTTCAGTGTTCAGTGCTCAGTGCTCAGCCGCCTTGACAGCTCCGACAGAAAATATGAGCAGGCAAGGAAGGGGCCCTGGGGCATTTGCCAGGGAGTGTGTGTGGACAAGTACATTGGAGTCTCCCGCCCGTGCTTGTCGCTGTCACATTGTTGTCATGTGGCAGAGACTACCGACTCTCGACTCCACAAGATTGCCGGCCATCCAGAGCCGGGCTCGGCGGCAGCCTTCGTTTAATCAACATTACTTGTGCTTAAATCAATTAAAAACTAATTACGTTTCATGCCCCGTTGAGCGCGCAACTTTGTGGCTTTTCCCCGCGGGAAATTCTCCAGCACAATCCTTTGAGTCTGCGTGCGCTCAAAAGGCGTTAATAGAATTGCACCAGCAGCAGCAGCAGCAGCAGCACCTGGCCAAAAGCCTGCTAAGGCCAAAAGCCAGTGCACCTGCTTTGGCTTTGACTCATTTGGGGAATTTCGAAGCTGCAGCTGGGGAGAGCAAAAATTAGACGACACACAGAACGACACAGGGGTAACCCAGGGTTTATGACTGCGTAATTCCACATAAGATACATGAGTGTTGTGCGAAAGAATACTAATTACAAATACGAATTTCAGTGGGTTTCTCTGCTCTGCGTAATGTGACCTATTTTCAGTGTGTGCCAAAATTCGCTTGGAAAATTTTCAAATTAAAAATTGAATGTTTACAGATAAACAAAATAACGTAACATAAACCTATTAAAACTACTAACTCAGAGGCAAGTCCTAGCTGCAATTTCTACCACATTCTTCCTACAATTTAACCCATCATTACTCCCCTGCCACGCCCATGTCCAAACATAATTATAGCCCCTTGAATGGCTTTGGATTCTCCCTCCCCTTCCGCAATCTATCTAAACTGCAGCTAATCACAAGCTGCAAGCTGAGTAGCTCATAAATATGCATTTACACACTTTTGTGCCTCGCAACTTGACGTATTAATTTTTAATATATGCCTCAGCCCCTCTGCCTCTGACTCTGAATCTGCCACGGGTATTTCCAAGTCGCCAAGTGGACAAAGAGCGGCCGGCTAATTAGCCAGTTCGCTCAATGGCCAATTGCCACGCAAAATCAGCCAAGGGTAGCGGCGACAGGGCTCCGCGCTGTCCGGAGTCCGGACTAAACACAGCGTTTAAAGCCAAAAAATAAACAACAATTTAGTGCAGATTAGCGCCGAGCACACACAGGGGGAAGGGAGGACGAGCTGGCCGCCGCCTTTTGTTTATATTGTTGTACGTGTGTCGGCGCGGTGAGGTGCCATTGTTTCAACGCTCTGAACAGTCGAGTCCTGGGCGGAATCACCAGGTGGGCCCAGGGACAGGGGAACGGTCTGGTGACATTAGGCTCGGGTTTGAATGGAGCTGGTAGGCTGCTTACATGCATTGACTGGGGCTACAGAGGCACTGGGAGAATAATAGTAGATTTCTAGAATTGAAAACATTTATTTTTTTATTTCTAGATATTTTTAGGTTCAAGTTCTCCATCTGTAGATAGAGTTTTAGATATCTTTTTAGGAAGAAGTTTTCAGTATATATTTCTTGACTCTCAAAATATTTATCTATTATTTTCTCGCAGTGCCTCTGCGGCCCAGCTAAGGGGAAAAGGGATGACCCAACCGGAGGCCGAAGAGGGCTAACTGCCTTTAGTTTGGCTAATTGCTTGAAGAGCACACAACAGCGCCGAATGGCGAATGGCGGTGGTGATGGCAAATGGCAAATGGCAATGACGACGGCGATGGCAAACTTCCGCTTCCGCTTTTGCCAGCGCCTCCCGCTCCTTCCACCTCCCGCCCCCTCTGCGTTCAGCTGGCAAACTAATTAGATTCGTGCGCCTCATTGGGCCACTTTTGAATTTGATTTGTGCCTCGCAGGCTCCCTGAACTTTCTCCGCGAGAGGAGCTGACTGACTGCATCATATTTGGTTCAAGTTCGTGGAAAATGCACAAGAAAACTGCGCCAAAACAACAAATAAAAGCAAATGCGACATGTGGCCAAAAAACCCCGAAAAGAAAGTTCAAGCAAAGCCGCAAAAACAAAAAACTTTCTGGCCCTTCAGAAAATAATAATAAAAGCAACAAACTGAGAGAGGAAAAAAAAAAAAATTATGCGAAATTTAATTTGACTTTTGTTGTTTTGGAAAGATGTTGTTCTTGCCGCTCTTGTTGTTGGCAGCCACTTTTGCGCTTTCCATTTTAGTTTCCTGCCAGCTGGCAGCCAAATGCAGCAAGCTGCGCCCAGGCAACCCGCTTTCCACCGTCCTCGGAAAAGCCGGGAGCTGCTCCCCTCTTCTTCCGAAACTCGTAATTTGCCAGCTTGGCTTGTACACACTAAGTTTGTATTATTTAGTTGCAGTTGGAGCGGTCTCGGAGGGTTACTAGGGTGCCTTCCATGTGAGCAAGAAATATGATTATCTTATGCATGCACTGCACTGCAGTGGGGGCACCTAATAAGCCAAAGGGACAATGCCAAAATTATGACCAAAGCTATTTGCAGGGTGCAATTCGGCCATACTTAAGTCATAACTCTTATAAGAGTGTCGGGACTTTTGAGTGCTGCTTCAATTTGCTATCAAGCCAGTTTTTGGGTTACTTTATATAATATGATAATAATATAAAATAAAGAGAGTTCTAGCTACTTAAGGAGTTTAATCATTTTATACATATTGAAAGGATTCATTTGGTTTTAATTCATTCTTGCTTATTATTAATTCAAGGCTGACTAAATAAATATTGAACAAAATTTAAATTATATTAAAAATAATATTTTAAAAAGTACACCGAAGCAAATACCTAACACTTAAAAAGAGATTGGTATTTTGTCAAACACTTTAAAGATGTGTTTGTATTTTTAAATAATTTTGGGGTAGTATTTTTCAATGCAGAATAAGTAAATATTGATAAGTTTTTAAGTTTTTTCATATATCAAACTAAGCACTTTTATTGGTATTTTAATTTAAAGAGGATCCTAAAAAGTTAAGAACTTCTAGAAAGTAAAAAGTCGAAGAATCTTGAACTTTGAAACTTAGAACCTTAAATCCGTTTTTGAATCATAATGAAAGTTCTTCATAGGTACAAATTATTCGGAACAAAGCCTGCTTTAACAAGCTTTGAACAATATGAAATATTCTTTCAAAAGAAGGGTAAATATACTTTTATATTTAAGTGGTTTCTACTTAAAGAATCCCCACTGTTTTCGACAATGCAGCTCTTTGTCGGAGGTGCTGGGCAAAGTGGTTTTATATGTCCCTCGTAAATGGCAGCAAATGCATGCGCCAAGTTGTGTTACACTTCTCAGGTGATTGGCGTCGAAAACTTGTTGGTTTTCCCCTTGATTTATATTGACAATTGCATTGCCAATAAATGTATTTTGGCGAATGGGTTTTATTCCCCCGCCAACCACTTTTTGGGCGGTGGGAGGAAATGAGACCGCTTTCGGGTCTGATCCTCAGATCTAGATTTCTTTTGTGCTCGCTTCTTCCCTCCTCGAGAAGCAATCTGTGCGGGTCAATTAATAATTTATAAGGGGTGGAGTGCGCAGGGTTGGGGTGGGGTGGGTTTTGGGGCTCCTGCAGGGTGGTTTCCATGCAATATGCATAATGTGTGCCCTTTGATTTTCTGCTTTGGCATGCACATTTATTTATATTTCATTTTGGCGCTGCTGTCCCTTTCGGTTTTCCTTTGCCGCCGCTGCTGCTTAGCATTTCCTATTTATGTCGAGGACCTGGCTAAGCATTTTGGGCTGGAAAGGGGGTGGTTGGTGGAGGGGGGCGGTATTATGCAAGGCATGTGTGTGCTTGAGTGTGTGTGTGTGGCGGGGGGTTTCTGTGTTTTTGTTTTTGTTTCTGCGGCCAGAGTCGGTGCGAGTATAAAAACTAAAAACAAGCAGCGTCAGCATCAACGTTTTATATTAAAAACAACAACCGCAATAGTACACTACGAGAAAAACATGGCGGGGGATAGGTAAAAATAAAGTACAGTCGAAATAGTTTCACAAAAAACGGAGTATCCTAAAAAATGTTTTACATTATAAAATAAAACCAATAAGCGGATTAAAATACTTTAGACAGATGGCACCCACTTTATGTATAAGATATGAATTAATTTACTACTTTTTATTAATAATAATATAATAATATACAATAATGTTTGTATATCCATTTTCTTTTTAATTCTAGCATTAAAAACATTGCTGCATCAGGAAAAATTCAAGACATAGCTTTACAGAAATAATTTTATATTTGTTATGTTACATGATATTATTTTTACAATTTTTTGGTAGTGCAGCTACAACTGCAACTTGCAATCGGTGGCAGTAGCAACAACAAGGATGGCCAGGGTAACAAAAAAAAAGCAAGAAAGAAAGATAACTTCGGTACTTTGTGTACTCTTATATCATTAAATCAAATTTAGAATCAATCAAATAATTAATTTAATTTTAATTTTCGGTGTATGTTTTTAATAGTTTCAAAATCCACAAAATAAGTATTTTTTTTTACAATTTACAATATTGAAAAATAGAGTAAATAAGTCTAGATCGATTCGGCTATTGATGCTGATCAAGAATATCTAGTTTATATGCTCGGAAATGACTTTTTAAATGTGTTCCATATATCTCAGCTAAATTATACTGCTCTGCCATAGTGTAAAGAGAAAAATATCTAAAGTATTTACACTCGCTTTTAGTGGGTCCGGTTCCCGCCCACTCGCCCTCTTAGCCCATTTCCCATCCCGTTGCTGGCCATGTTTTCTAATTTTTGTGCACGCCACTCGCTAGCTTGCTGCACGTTGTGTTGCATTTTATTTTTATGTCGCACTCATACGCTTTTGACTTTTAAACTCCTCTGTTTAAGTGTATTTAACATTTTCCTCTAATGATACTCAGAGCCAAGTGGCATTTGTTGCCCTCTCGCTCTGTCTCCGCCTCTGCGGCGAATATTGCCGTCTCTCTCGCAATAAGCCGCTCTGCTCAGTTGGTAAGTGGCAAAGCTTCCCGTTAGCTGCGGTTGGCAGTTGTCAAAGTGACCTCAAAGAACAGAGAAAGATGGAATCGCATGTGAGCTCTTCTGTAAGTGTGTCGCCCAGTTCCTGCCTCCCGTACCTGTCCCTGTCCCAAAGACCCCTCTCTTGCCACCCCCCAGGCACCTGTCTCCTTCTGGAAAGAGCTTTGACTGCATACAGGAGCAGAGAAATACAGAAATACACTCGGTACAGGCAGAGAAAATGTATTGTACAAATTGGGTAAAAATTCTGGGTTTCCAAATTACAAAAATTGATTTTAATGTAATATAGTTTAAAATTATATCTTTTAATAAGACAATTAATATATTGAAAGGGAGTTGAAATCTTTAAAAAAAAGTGTATAAAAGTAGGCAATGATTTTTTAAATTTCCGAATTCAAAGGATATTTGTTGATTTGTCGATTTTGTTGCATACTTTTATACGTAAGTTCAAACGATTTTGGCTTTACTGAGATTTTTTTGCCATCTAAAATGGCATTTGGCATTTAATATTGTTTTAAAATATATAAATATTTGTGTTATATCTATGTATATTTTTCATTAAACAAAATTTAAAAATTTTACTAATATTTTATATATATAAATATATATTCTCGTTGTGCAGGAAACACAGGTGGGGCCATGGCTAATGCATTTGCTTTTGTCTGTTTATTCATCCTCCTTAATGAGCCCTGCCCTCAAGGCCAGCTTGTGTTTGACAGCTGGGAAATGCGCTTTTCTTTCACCGCTTCTTCTGCATGTCCTTCTAAACGTCATGTGCTGTGTCGTTTACTTTTTCGGATGAAGCGAAATTAATTACGTTTTTATAGCCTAGGAAAACTGAGGGATTTGAATTGATTTCAGGGATTATTAAATTTGAATTTGATTAACGTGGCAGTCACTAGCATAGAACAAAAGGTTTTTTTTAAACCATATGAAACCTAACCTTTTAAGAAACTATTATAGTTTTGACTGAAACTGTAGCCCGCTCGCTTTTTGCCATCCTTGAGGCCTCCCCCCGAAAGCGAACAATCACAAATGGAAATGTCGCCAATTGCCGTTGACGTAGTTGCATGGCAACAGATATCTTGCCATGTCGTGGGACAGGTGAGTGGAAAAGAGCAGGTGCCAAGGATGGCATGGGTGTGGAATGTAAGAGCCGGAAGGGAAAGGAAAGGACAGCGACAGTCGGCGGACTCCGCGCACTGATGAAGTACAACGCACTGGCAGCAACTCGGCAACTCATTTGATTTACTTTTCATTTCCGGCTGCCTTGCAACAACACCTCAACAGCGATACAATGCACACTGTCACTGGCACCGCCACACACACTCCACACACACTCGCATACACACCCGAGTGCAGTCCTCGAAGCCGAGCGTTATGCAATTATAACTTTTGTCATTAGCAACTTAAAATGCAAATTGCTGCAATGAAGCGTCGTCGTCAACGTTGTCGTTGTCGTTGCCTTTTTCGGCAGAGCTCCAGTCAGTACTTCACTCTGATTCAGTTAAGGGGGTTCCCTTTGGTACCCTTTGCACAGGAAGAATTTAGGGGGTTTCTTTAATGAAATAAATGTGGTTTTAAGGGACCTGACCCTCTATCAATCTCCGAGTTTTCCTCACCCCTTTAAGCAGTATTTTAAGAGCCATTCGCCTTGTTTTGTATAAATATTTCTGGAAAAAAGGATACCATTAGAATTCTCGGTAGTTTGCCATATTTCTTCAAGTGATTTTACTGCTGGCGGGGCGTGGCTGTTGTCGTTATTTAAAGTGTTATGACTTAAGTTGCTGTCGTTGGCTTTTAAACGTTATCTAAGTAGTTCCCGGGCCCGAGCCCGAGCCCCATATCAGCCATATGGCGGTGACATGACGTCCAAAAAGTCAACTGCCGTTTTACATACTCAGTCTCGGTTTTCTTGGAAAATGTCGGAAGTTCGGAAGGAGCAGTGGAGGTCCTTCCCAATTAGCTCTCTTCGCCGTCGCCAGTTAATTTGTAAGAGTTGTGCGCTCTGCTTTTTGTGAAACTGCCATAAAGCTTCCATTTCGGGTTTCTCTAGAGGTTCTTTTTTCCAGGTTCTTTGTTTTTCGGTGCTGCGATGGCAACATGCAACATTGTCGGCGGAAAAGCGGAAAAACTATGCGCAAGTTCAACAAGAAGTAACCATAAAAGTGCAGAGTGCCGGGTGCACCTTTGGCTTGAGTTCAACTTTAAGCATCCCCTCCGTCCCAGTCACGTCTACAGAATTAAACCAGGAAGTGCGAGCACTTCCTGCAGCAATTCTCTCTTGGAGGAGAGTTAAATCATTAGGAAGTGTCCCGGCGTTTTGGGCTTGTAAATAATTCGGCGTGTGAGCCATAAAAGAATGCTTTACGAGCTGCCATTTAAATGCCGCAAGTGGGGGAGCCCTCCTGCTCTATAGTTCATAATTGACTGGCAATCCCTCATCACTCAGCTCACAGATCATTGAGGGCTCAATCAGGCCTAGGGTTTCATTCACTTCACTGAGTTTCCTCCTTGGCATTTTCCTCCTCTGGATTTCAAGGGTCCCGACGAAGGTCAGGGAAGCAACTAGTGTCGAATGCTGTTGTTGAGTTGATTAAATTGGTGTTAAAAAGTTTAAGTGCCTGCTGGTACAATGTAGGACAGTAAAATTTCATAGCCTACTTTGCCGCATCTCCCTCTCTGTCTAGTCCTGGCCATAAAAGCACACCGCCGCTAACGCTAACGGTTACGTGTGTAGTTCAAGTGCGCACTTTTGGCCCACTTACGGGGCGGAGGTGTTCCTTCTACGCCCTCCCGTCCAAAGTCCTTGTCTTTGGCAAGGATATGGGCAAGGCCAGGGGGCAAGGACCCACCACCATACAGTTAACAGTTAACGGCCAATGGTTGTAAGCTCACGGATATCCTCAATCGTCAGGCTAACTCTGCTTGAACTCTCCAACTCGAACAGATAAATTACACTGTCGAGCAAGAATGGGGGTTTCTCAAAGGATTTTAATGTAGAAATAGTTGTAAACGAAATCGGAAACTAATAAATTACACATGAGACATTAAATGAATATATTGCATTTTTGATTTAATTTTAAATTGGCATTAGAGGAAGAATTGTGCGATGTTTACTACATTTTATAATTTTGTAATATCGCATTAACTGTATAATTATTTATATACTATACCCTTAAAAAATAGTTCTTAATAGTTATAAAAGTTAAAGGTAAAACCGAGCAGTGCAGTGCTCACTGCGGATATAAGCTTACGACACGTGTCTGGGCTGTCTAATTGGCAAAACGAATGAATCTATTTGGCAGCAGCGAGTTTCCCCAGCTGACCGACCCCTTCTCCCCACCATCCACCCCCTGCCCATTCCTCTCTCGAATTTCCACTCCCCAGTCGAGCGTTTTCAATTAGAGGGCGAGAGCGCGCTTTCGATTTGCGTATTATTTATGGCGTCCGCAAATCGTGCACATTATTCATAAGCCCTGAGAGGGATAGCTTAATGGCCACTCGGAGCAGGGGTTCCGGGGGCTGTTTGGTCCATAAGGGGTGGCTGCATGACCACTAAGTAGCGAGAGCTGCTACCCCTGCCCAGTGTCGAAGGGGCTAAATAAGTAATCTTGAACCGCGCTAGTTGTTGCCTTCATTTAATTTTCCCGACGAGGATGCACTTGGGGAAAGAGTTCAGAGATTATATTCAAGTTTTGGTTTGCAGATGAGACAAATTAATTGAAATTCCTGGTGGAAAAAACCAAATAAGTTTAAGATTTAAATGAAAAACATACAAATTAAAGAAAAAACAAGGCGGTTCAACGTCGCTTCTCTTTACCAACCTTTTTATAAAACAAACTTTAAAAGTTACAGGACAGGAAAAGCAGGAAACTAATTAATGGTGTTGTGGAAATAACTATATTTTAATATCAGTATTTATACAACATTTTATTAATTTTGCCGTCATTTCTTTAATTCCATCCGAACTATGTAAGATTCTGCTTTTAAACCCTAAACTATATACCCCTGACGTGTGTTCCTTGCGGTTGAATGCAACTCACCTGCATTCCGGACCAGGTGCGTGTTTATCTCCGCCGCAGACTCACACACACCACACACGAAGACACACCCGCAGACAGGAGCCGCGCCATGAAATGCAGAGTTCTGCGAGTTTCAACTGTTTGCCAACGGCTGGCATCCATTCCCAAATGCGGTGATAGGCTAGGGATGTGCGTGAGTCCTTGCTCTAGGAGGCAGAAAAGGAGTCAATCAGCAGGGAGAGGCCTCGACCTTTAAAGCCAGAGGCAGAAGTCAAGAATTACAGAAGAAATAAGCCCCAGCTTAGGCTAAATCAATAATTTATTTAATTTTTCTTTAGAATTTATACTCTATTATTCTATTAAATAAACATGTAATGAGATAGAGGATTATCCCTTTTCTTTTGAAATATAACTATTGGGAATCCCCACTGGCCACCTCTAGCTGCAGGACCAACAGGTTGACAGCCTTTAATATACCATATACGTTGTTCCTGCCACTGCCAGTCAGTGGGCAAGGGGATGTGGAAATGGGTATCCTGCTACTGGTGCTGCGTCTCAGCTGTAGACCATTCGAGCACTTAAGGCGACCGCATGGCCAAACCAAATGTCAGCACACAAATCCACCTAAGTCGGCAGGATACACGGCTGCGAACAGGAGGTCCTGATGATGCCTGAGGTTACAGCAGCAACTGGGAGTGCCCCTGCAACTGACAACTGACTGACCTTTTGGAGAAAATGGTGGGGGTTTCCCCGGATCCGGGCCCGGACTTGATTGAAAATATTGTTTTTATGTTTCCAAAACTTCATATTTGCGAGCCAATAATGAGAGGGAGGTCCCTGCGAATGGGACCCCAATGTTCCAATGCCACCTTGGACTTAACAGATAAACCTCTGTTATTATTTTTTGCGCAATCGCACTTCTCGTTTTGTGCTCTTAAATGTTAGCCTAACAGAGTTTTTAACCGGAATTCGTTCCTTTGCCACAGCGTTTCAGAAGCCGGAAGGCTCAGAAAGTAGTGCACTAGGTAATGGTTCGCATGCCAAGTTCACATTTCGGCCTCGGAGATAAAATATGTGTTTGCCACGGCGCCTCAAAAGAGTCCTTTTACCGCTGCCGCCTCCCCCCTTCGGTGGTTGCGTGTCCTGCCGCATTATAACGGGGGGCGACCCGAGCAGGAGGTTCCAGATACTCTCCGCACTTGATAAAACCTGTTGAAAATATGGGAGGCCGTTGATTTATTGACTTGGTCGGGGGCAGGAGGGCTCTCGACAATATTTTAATTAAAAACTCTTTCCAGAAACACACTCGCAGCACACACACACACACACAGTATTTTCATCTTTTCGGCAGCCGCAGTCACCGAATTCCCTTAAGTAATTTTCGGGCCAAAGATGAGGCATATCGTGGCCGGCCAGAGAGATGCAGACACCTAATAAAACTTTTGCGACAAGAGCTGCCTTCGAGTGTAACGAAAACAAAAACAATAATTTTTCCAAGCAAAAGTAAAGTAAAGAAAGGGAAGAAAAGGCTCGGGCGGAGGGAGGGGAGTCACCTGAACTGAACTCGACTGGACTGTGTCCTGTCCCCAGAAGGATTCTCGGGGACATTTGCAGTTTTCTATTTGCCATCTTGGCTGGGAATCCATTGTTGTTCTTGCTGGTGGAAAACTATTTGCCATCTCGACAATTTCCCGCACGTGCAGGGCATTCGCAAGAGCAAAGCAAAGTTTTTCGATTGCGGGTGCGATGGCAGGTGCAATATTTCAATAAAATCTATATATATTTATGTCTATATTTACGAAAGAAGGGCAACTTTCAATGATTTCATATTTTTCCCAGCCATTGAAGAAGGCAAATGGACTTCAATTTGCCCCTTAACTTCAGTTTGGTGTATACTTTTATGCCGAGAATCGGCAATTAATAACAATTAGAGCCGGCGCCGCCATCACCGCCTAATTGCGGATAATACATAACTCTCCCACTATATATATACTCTATATATATATATATATATCTGGGCTTACTTGCCGGCAATAATTTATGCCGAAAGCGTAATTAAATTAATTAGGATTAACTTTGGCTGTGCGCGCATTAAACTAGCTTTGATTAGCTTATGTTTCTGCATACATTTGACAACTTAGACATGCAGATACAAATGTATCTACGTGGCTGTCGCCGTATCTGTCTGTATTCCTATTGGGGCGCGATGTAAGTGTGTGTGTGGGGGGGTGTGTATCTGTGCGTGTTTGGGGCACATGTCGCATGCTGTTTAATCTGAATGCTGGCTTTCGGGTCGCCTCGGTAATCATAAAGATGGAATAAGCGATGAGCTCCGTCTGCCCGTGCCAATTTGCTTTAGATATGTTCTCACGAATTGTTGTTGTTGTTGTTATTCCCGTTATTATTGTTATTGTTTTTGTATCTGGCATGTCCTGCCAAAGGTCCTTGTAAACCTAGCCGCTGCCTAAGCCGATACGTGGCCAAAAGCATTAAAGGGAGTTTGTTGCGCTTTTGCTTTAGATTCTAGGGTAAACTTTAATCATGTAAATCATAACTTTTAGTATAATAAAAGGAGGTTTTAATATTTGCATATTATTTAAGCATGATACCTCTTTTATTTATAATCAGTTAAACACATAACTTATATAGATAGAATTGTAATTTTAAATGTATAAAAATAAAAGAGGATAATTAACTGTAGACTTGGCCAAACTTATCTATACACAAAATTCACTTTCGATTGAAGTCAAAATGTTTTCTGAACAACTAATTTAAAACATTACACGATAAACATAGTGATTTTAGTAAATATTTCAAAATTATATAATAAACATAATTAACTACAAACTTTCCTCCAAAACCCTTTAAAGTTTATTTTGCTTTCGTAACTGATTCCCAAAAATAAACACTTGCAATTCTTAGTCCCATAAAACAATCTTTATAAGCTGTCTCCTATATATATATTTCTCCTTTGCCTGGTTAAATCAAAGCCATAATTTATTGACCAACACAATGGCAGTTAGTTTCGGTGACTTATCAGATTTTTAATGATTTCGCCACTTACTAGCATAAAAGTGCGAGTATGGCCGCATTTAAGATTTATTTTCGCATTTTGTTGTGGGTTTTTCCTAGTTTCGGACTCGTCTATTTATGTCACGAATAAATGTGTCGCAAATCATTACGCGGGGAATTTTCCTATTTTTTTCTGATTGTTGGAGTGTCAGAGGACGCTTTATTTAATGGCTTGGAAATGGAAAAAATAAACAAACAAACAAACTGGCAGTGGGATTGGAAGCGGGAGCGGGAGCAAGGAGTGGCTGTAGCTGCGGCGATGACGAGGCATTCGAGTTGGAGGACATCAGGACGAACGAGCCACCTAAATATAGACACAAATCACAAAAACTCAGGCAGTCTGGCAGGCAGGCAGGCAGGCGAAAGGAGCAACACCAAAAGCAGGATCCATTGTTTTTGTCCCCCTGTTTCTATTGTTGTTATCCTTGGTGGTGGCTGAGAATGAGCACATTAAATCAAAAGTGGTGCATAAAGTAGAAACAGGAGCAGAGGTCACTGGGGCTGGGAGTTTACATGGAGCAAAGAGCATCGAGTTGAAAACACAAGGATTAAAGGCGGCAGAAGGACGCTGAAAACGACGAAAACGAGGCAAACGTTTAACGCCTGCAGGATATTTATGATCATGAATTTTCTTATTGTGCTCCACCAGCTACTGCCACACTACACTGAGCATGAAACTGCAGCGACAAATTACAGATCATCAAAGGGCGTGAATTTATTAGAATTGTTGTTTTTATGGGTCTATTTCTGGTCAGGTTTGAATATTTTTAATGTAAAATGTAGTATTGCTTAAGCCAGCTTAACTTATTTATAAACTTTAACAATTCAAATAATAGTTATATGTTTCCTTAGTTTTGTAAGATGAAACGTCTCAGAGTTAGCCAGAATTAATAAAATAGTCAAAAATACGACTGGAAAAATTTCAAAAACTTTAATTTATCTTTTTAAAATATTTTTTAATCTTTTAAAGGCTTATTCAATTCAGACTTGTACTTGTAATCAATCCCAAATATTTTCTGCAAGTGTCTAGCTGTTGGCCTTGCCCTGCTCTGGCCTGTCCCTCGCGGCACCCAGGACTCTAAACGATTTATTAAAATGTGCAGCAGAAGGAGCAGGCGTAGACAGAGTCGCAGGAGCGTCGGGCGGACAGCTGAAGGACTCGCAGGACTCGCTGATGTCTGAGCTGAGCCAGCCTCGACCTCGATAGCTCCTCTCTCGCTCGTCTGCATCGAATGGAGGTCCCTCGCCGCGCCCACCAATCGACAGAAATGAGTTATAAAACTTCAATAATCTGAGCGAAATATTTATTCATGTTTAGCACGCAGATATGCAAGGGGAGTGGCAAGGGAATCATGACGACGGCCAGGAGGAGGAGCAGCAGAGAAGCGGCGGAGCAGAGGAGCCTTGGAGCGGCCATTACTTTATTTACATCATATCCTGCAGGATGTGCTTGGCACACCGTGCTGCTCACGACTGTGTGGCGCACTTACAGCGAATCAATAACAAAATAAATCGTTTTACAACCGCAGGACATTGTATTGTGTTACACAAAAGATTGCCAACGCCATGCCACTCCCCCGGCACCCCAAAGGATTCGATGGCTCCGATGGGTGCCCTCTTCAGCTGCAAGGAGCAAAGGATGAAGCAGCGAAAGGAGAAGCCAGAAAGAAGGGCAGGACTCCTGCCAGGGCCAATGAAAGCGAAAGAAACGAAACGAAACGAATCGAGTCGAATCGAAACGGAGCGAAACGATTCGAATAGGTACACTGTGAGTATTTCATATTTTACAATTATGAAGTTAACAAAACTATGATTAATATGACCTTGAAAGAAGACATATAAAAAACGATTATAAATTTGATTGATAACCTAAAAATATATTGATTAAGATTTAGTAATATGAATCTCTAATATGTTCTCTTTATTTAGCTCCTTCAGAACCTTTAAAAATTACATAATTCCCTTATAAACTAAAAACCTAATTAATGTATATTTAAGATCTAAGCTGCAGACAATATTTTTCTTCCATATTTGCTTGTGCTCTGTGCAGAAGTTGAGCTGCCAACAACACGAAACAATGCCCAGGCACTTGGCAGAGAAAACAAGCAATGAAAGGATATTATAGTAAAAGTATTTATACAGCCAAAGGGACAAAGCACCCATTGCGGAGGGAACAAGGACCAAGGACCGAGCACCGAGCACCGAGCACCTCCAACACCGAGCTGGTAGATGCACTACGACGATAAAGTGAAAGGAAGTAGAAAGTATAAATCGTTGCAATCAATTTTCGCTATGTGCTAGGAATTGATAAACTGCTTCAGCTGCAGCTCCCAGCAGCTCCTGCAGGACCAGGTCCAGATCCAGATCCTGGGACTCGGTCCAGTTTGCCTGTCAGTTGCCAGGCTCTATTTGGGTTACCTACATACCGCAGGAAAGTGAGAACTTATGGGTCACAGTGGGTGGCCTGCTGCTGGTTTTGTTTATGGCTTAGTTCTGCGCCCCAACAAGCTGCTGCTAATCAGAGCTTCGATTTTGATGAATTCCCCCCAACCCTTGGGAAAGCAGGGAAAAACGAACATTTTTGCATGCTCTCAGGTTGCCTTTGCAACTCCTTTAATGTGCTTTAATTACTGCTGTCAATTTACATAGACAAAGTTAAAGAAACCATGCTTATTGCGGAAGCTCTCCACGGCATTGCCCGGCAGGCAGCCCTTTTTGCAGTGACATCCTCTCGGGTTGCACCTGCCCCGGCCGCACCAGGTGCCAACGATTCCGTCTCCATTGCCGCAAATCTTGGCCGTACAGGTGTTGCCGTGTTTCGCCTTTTTGCCGCCAAAAGTTCCGCAGGAATGGCCTTTGCCGTTGTCGGCCAACTCGAAGGAGATGTGCGAGGGCCTGCAGCAAACGGCAGAGGCTTTAGGCGTCAGGCAGCAGAGCCAAATGGCCAGGATCAGTGGAAGCACAATTACCAGTCTCATCTCGTAAACACCAATTCGTAACTAATGAGTATCAGAGAGCAACGGAGCTTTTTAAAGGTTCCTAAAGGTTCTTGTACAATTTGTTGATAAATCTTTTAATTGAGAAACCTGTTCAGCAAACCCGACAAACCAAAAAGAGATAAGGCAAGAGACAGATCACTAAACTGTTCTCGAATCATTGAACTCTTTTTATCTGACATTAAGCAATTAGTACAAGAGGTTAAAAAATGATTAAGAACATGTCAAGTTTAATTTTACAAAGAAAAAAGATTAAAGAAGTGTTTTCAGATATACATATATATTATATAACGCTGAAGCGTTTTTTTGTTTTGTAGATATAAACAAATGATTGACAATACATTGCTGCAGCGGTTCAATCGTTTTACATAAAATTCTTGTATATAGTATATTCTTATATTCATATTCATGAACATTTTGCCAAAGGCTCAGCAAGGCTAGGCGCACGTTTAACTTTACATTTCAAAAGTAAATTCGACTTGCTTTGACTTATTTTAAACCTTTCGCATACAATAGCATGAAGTCCATTTAAAAACAACGATATAGTGGACTTTATTATTTTTTTCTGATATAGTTTTTTGCATTGTTTTTTTTTTTACTTTGCATTTTAGCATTTACCTTTCTATCAATGGACCTGCGGCAGGTATTACTTGCAATGGCAATACTTCCACTCTTTGTCTAAAAGCATATTTCCGTATGAAATATATTACTAATATTACCAATATTATCAAAGCAATACTTAAACCAGCATGTCCAGAATAAGTATTAAAATCTAAATCATTCAATTTGTAATGATGCTCTTTAATGTCTTTAATTTCCTTATTCAACCGTTCAAATTCTACAGTATTATTAATTATTGATATTTCCATGGGATCCCAAATAATCTTCGGAACTTCACTAACCTCTCCTATATAAGGTAGTGATAGGGTTTCTTCGCTTTTGGACTGCATTTTATGGTAAGAAACTAGAATTTTATCGTCGGTTCTTGCGGTACAATCCTCCGCAATGCTAAAAACTCCTTGCTGAGGCAAATGAAAGAATTGAATTTGAGAGCCTTTACACTGCAGTCTGACTGTGGTATTTACTGGAACCTTAAACAACCAACTACTTTTCTCTTCCAACTCAACCCAATAACTTTTAAAGTTCTCTACTGTTTTGTAGACACAATTGGCCGCTTCTCTTGGCTTCAGAGGCTGAATCTCACATGCGTTATCATTTGCAGAATTCCAGAGCCAACTTCCTTTGCATATTCTCTTATTTGGTTGCCACTTCTGACATTGATTTAAAGTAGCTTCCGTCATAAAGTGATAAGAATCTATTTCAAAATTATAAATTAAATATTCGGAAGTTGTATGCACCGTTATCATCTGATTTTCATTACGAATTGGGACCGGAATGAGTCTGAACAATTTGGATGATTTCCCACTAAATAGAGGTACCATTGCACTAATGACTAGTGTGTTGTCTATAAAAAAACCGCTGGCTGTTAACAGCTTGTACACCTCCTTAACTTCCGTACCTTGCGGTAATCCTGGAATTACTAAGTTCGAGGAAAGACTTTTCTGAAATGTTGCAATCGCCGCTTTAAGCTGACTTGGCTTAAGAATATTTGTATTTAGCCTACCTTGATTGATATCAATCAAAAGGCTTATAATACCTGCTTGAATTTTTTCGGCATCTCCAATAAACAAGATGAGCTGTTGTGTAACCAGAAAGAAATTCATGTATTCCCTATAGGCAAATTCATTATCTTCAAGAACTTTTGTAATGTTCTGAATTCTTATTTTCATGCTCTCAAAATTTGCGTTAACTTCTTCGGTTGTTTTTTTTAATAAATTAATAGTTGAATCAATCACTGATGTTTGTGCCTGAATTTGCTTATCAAGGTTATTCTGGTTATCTAATAAATTCTTCATATTCTTTTCAATTTGCCTTCTGTCATCTGCATCCATTGTACCAAATAAAACATTAGACAATGTACCAAAAAATTCGAACGGGGCACGCTTGCTTCTTGAGCTTGGCTCAGTTATAAACAATTTATTGTTTTCTTCTAGTTCCGATAACTGTCTTTGCATATTATCTAAGACTTGACTACATTGCTGTTCAAAGCTATGAAGCCGTTCGCAAAGCTTTCTCATTTCCCCCATATCTGCATTACTTTTTTTTATCATTTCAAAATATAAATCCAAGTTAAAATAGATCAGCAAATTCCATGAAGTACTCACAATCTCCACTTCTCCCAGAGGATCTAAATATAAGGCTGTGGTTTTATTTATCCTGCTTATTGAATATGTAACATTTTTCGGCAATGCACCAGAAAAGTGACAGCTCAATATAAATGACAACATTGCCAAGACAAACCCAATCTTTGAAATTCCCGATGTAGCTCTATTTCGTCCTTTTGTCTCAGGGGCAGACTCATTTTTGTCATAGGACTTTATTCCTTTCTTAGTAACGGGTTTTGTGATAAATCCTACCGGCATTTTTACCTTTTCTACCTTTCCTAAAGGCCATCTTTCTGGATGACAATTCTCATTCTTCAATAACACTAATTTCCCTTCTATATTAGGAATTTTTCCTTTCCATTTATTCCTCTTCTGAACCTTATGCAAATTTTCATTTTTCCGTTCTAACCCGAAATCTTTCCTCATTCTTCTGCCTTCCATCGGTTTGACTATTTTTAAGCGCGGTCTTCCAGTCAAAAAATGACCTGGTCTTCCAATCAAAAAATGACCTGGTGCTAAAACCTGTAGTCGGTCCATTTCACTAACCAGTAAATTTGGTCTTTATGGTCTTTTGACAGGCTTCTGGGGATGTTTCTTCCTTCTATATCCGGGTTCCGTTGACGTCGATGTTAAAGATGATTTTTATTTAACTTTTTGTTTTTGGCACGTTTTATCTTTTAAGTCCAGTCAGATATAATCCACAATTTTCATTTGTATTTTCAAGCACACATGATTTTACCTTTACCTGCAAAATTAACTTATCAATGCTTAAAGGAGCTGAGTTTATCTGAGTCCCTTACCATAGAGGGGGAAACTGCAGAGTTTTATTGAAGTCTACATTCGTTGAGTTTTAATTATGAACTGATCTTTATTGCCTTTAGTTCTAGCTTAAATAGCAAACATGATATTAGCAGAGTCTGATCTTTCCGTAAGATGCGCGGAATTTGGAATGCATTACTTATATGAGATAACGACCGCTTACATCATTGTTTAAGCTAGATACATAAATGATAAAGCGAGTATGTATGCCCCTTAGGTTTTTTCCAAAAACGTTGCGAAAAATTAGTGCACTAGGTGATGGATCTAGAAACCTTTAACAAAAGTTAGTTCAATAATATAAATATAAATATTGTTAAATTCTTATATATTCTTGTGTGAACACGCCGCGTGGCACACACCACTGCGACAGCGAAATAAATATTTTATAATTTAATCAACATAAAAGCAACAAAGCTGAGTCAGAGACAGCAATGGAGAGAGATTGAGGCAAAGAGCGCGAGTGGAGACACAATATAAACATACGTTGTGCGATAATGGGATGGATATATGGGAGCACAGAGGCAAACACTGGCGGCAATAGGCCAAGATGTTTATCAGCGAGTGGAGACAATAAAGCGCGGAGACAGACGTCAGCCACGCTCCCATTTCGCTGGCGCTTTTCCCCTGCATTTTCCACTTCCAGCTTTCCACTACCCAGTTTTCCAGCGCCCTGCGAGCTCGACGACTGCCGCTGACAAATGGACAATGTCTGACAGACGACAGGCCCGTGAGCATTTGGAGTTTGGACAAGTTTATATTTGCATTTATTTCTATTAGGCGCACATTTGTCAAAAGCTGTTTACGAGTGTGTGCCGCCGCCGCCGCCGCCGCTCCCTCCCCCGGAGATCAAATCTCGCAGACGGCTTTAACTTCTTCCCTCTTTTATTATCCTTAAAGTTTCCTTGGCGAGGCGGATGCCACCGTTCGATCTGCTCAGCCGTTATTCCTTCCTTTCCGTTGTTGGGTTTTTTTTTTTAGACAAACGGACTCATCAAAGTAATAAAATATTTATTTGGTATTGTTGTGCACTTTTATTTGACATCATAAACAAAACCCACAGAAGTGTAAACAAAGCTGGCGGAGACGTGTTTCTCCACTCGATGTTCTTGTTGTTGTTGTGCGGTTCGGTTGCTCCTGCGACTCCTGTGACTCCTGTGACTACTGCGACTCCTGTTGTTGACTTATTTAAGACATAAAGTGCTCACGCACACAGCCACACACGAGCCGAGTATTGACACGCTTACGTGTGGGCGTGCCTAAATTTAACGCCTTTGTATGCGGAAAATCGGAGGGGGGCGGCAGGAAAGAAAAGAAAAACAAAAAAAGAAATACCAAAAACAGAGAACCGAAAAACGGAAAAACAGAAAACCAAACAAGGAACCAAGTCAAAAACGCATAAATTGTTGCTGCCGCTGCTGCCGTCGTGTGTAAATGGTTCTTGACATTGCCTCTAACTTGGCCGGGTGTGTTTTTCCGGCTTTTCTCCCTCCTGCTTTTCCTCCTCCTCCTCTTTGCTGGATGTTTGTTTCGCATTTGTGGGCTTCGGATTCGAACTCGGTTTCGGATTCCATTGACCTCGTTGGCCGATTCTACAAGTGCCGCAACCAATTTTACTGCCAATTCGAGCTTGAAATTTAATTCACAAAATCGTTTCAGTTTAAAGGTTATTTCTTATCGATAGCCAAAGCCTCTGTTCTCAATGCATTTGGCAAAATATATCATATTTATTTAAAATATATATTTTATATATGAGATTTGGCAGTTTTACCATCAACTTTCAATCCGAATTTCTAACTCATAATTGTGGTTTGACGGCGATGGCTGGGATTGGATTTCCTTCAGTCCCTTTGGAAAATTTGACCTTACATGGATTGCCAAGACTGTGAGAAGACACTGTTCCCAGATAAACCTATCTGCCCTCTCAAGTAGTACTTAGTACTTCCCCGATTTCTTTCTAGTTTCTTCCACTACCAACTACTTTGTTTTGCCTTTTCTTTATCCTTTTTAATCGCTGTCTTCTTGTGCCTATCTTGGTTTCTCTCTCTGTCTCGAACCTTTTATTCCGCCGCTAAGCTCCATATGCTACGGATTGTTGGAGCACCCAGGCGGGGGGGCAGAAGGGACATGGATATGGAAAGAAAGGAACAGCCGGCGGGCTCTAGACGCACTTTTTTGTTTACGCCACCTTATTCCTGGCTACCCTCGGCTCCTAGCTCGCTCCTAGATCTCTCCAGGTCCTTGGGAGCCTTGGTTTTGTGGCAACGCTAGTGATTCTGCCACTGATGCTGCCGGGCGCTTACGTGCCACGCATATAAATTATTGTATCTCGAGCGTATTAAAAATGTACGAGTGCTCATCTTGTTATCCTGTTGTGTAAGCGGATTATGTCAGGCATAAATGTCATGCGTTGGAGCGTCCCTGTGCTCTGCGTCCTTCGTCCTTGCTGCATTTACCTCGCTGCCGGCTGCTCTTTGTTTTCCATTTCGTTTCGGGTTGGGTTTGGTTTGGTTTGGAGCGGAGCGGAAAAACCAGCCCCACCCAGATCACAACGTTTTTTGATCCGCCGATTTGTTTAACAGTGTTGTTCAGCCATTTTGCATTACATGCCACACAGGACCAAAAGAATATCAATAAAATGAAGAGGGAAACTTATCCACTTTGGATATGGTTGTAAAACATTTAAAATATAGTTTAAAATAAAGCTAACCCAAACCGATAATATCAAAAATCAGACCTGTTCGTCTAATTTTCCGATTATATTGTTTCGATCTATACAAATTAAAGACATTATCGATTTATACATATTTTTATTTATTCTTTAGATAGATAGCTCAAAAAGCTGATTCTTAATATGTATACAACTTTATTTCCGTGTAACCCCGAACCCTGACACTATTTTCTCTGCCATTTGGAATTCACTTTTATTGAAATTTAAAACCACCGCCAATCGACACTCGATGATGGCCCATAACTTGCGCTTAAAAACCGTAAGCCGTTCATTTTTGGACAGGGCCATGGCTATGGCCATTTGGCAGTTTCCTGCTACGCGTTTCAGCCATTCAGCGCACTACCATTTCGGTCAATAAACCGGCCCGGACGAGTGCGGGTACGAAAAAAAGCGTATGCAAATACACTACCAGTTTTCGCACGCTGGCGTTTTGTGTTTGCATTAGCTCAATTTTTATTGTCCGCCCAGAAAGCGCAAAAACGTGGTTGCCAGAAATGTTCACTTGCAGTTGCACGTTGTGGCGGCTTATCGGCGGCAATATAGTTGGTTGGAAAATAAAACCAAAGGCCCTAATGAGAGTCATATTTAGTGGTTCTGCGAAATAACGCCCCCATGAAAAGGTCCCTACAAAATTTTTATAGAATACAACAACCAGCAAGATGGCTCCTCTTACCCCAAAGTTATATAGCCAATTCCTTACTTTATATAAATAAATAATTTTTTAGCGCTTATTAATGTTGACCTTTTGCTGATCTTTTTCTGTTTTTGAATGTCGTTTTACTTTCAATAAGAAATTGGTTCAATCTGAGCTATGCAGTGAAATGTGAATGACATTAATTAGCATTAAAATATGTAATTTAAACAAAAATCACGCGAGTTTTATTTAGTAGCTTCGTTGCTTGTGAAAACTCAGTGAATTGCTGGAATTGTGCTCCCTTCCAGTTTATTTGCATTTCATTAATAATTACCCGCTTTTCGATTGGATTACCTTGATCGGCCCGACGTAGGAACCTGCAAGTTAATGCTTGACAAAGCGTAAGGGCAAATAATTCCATAATTAACAGGCTCCGGGGGCAGGAAAAAAGGTGCAGCGGCAGCAAGTGAACCGAAAATGCGACAATAATGAGCCAGAAATCACATTTCAGTCTTTGGCAAGACAACAATGATGACACAAGGAATACACTGCGAACAAAGAAAGGCTAAGGTTTAAAATATAAGAGATTTTTTCAAATGATTTAAAAATACAATTTGTAATGCATTAATTACGGATTAAGAGTTCCCTAAAGATAAGAGTCAAACCCATTCTGGATGAAAGAACAAACTCTTTTTATTTTTTATCTTCTGACAACTTTTTGGGTATAGAAGCTTAAAATTTTTAAGGGATTTCATAGTAAACTTGTATAACAGAAAAATTTTCTGAGAAAATATATAATATTTATTATATATAATATTTAAAATATGACATATTTTATATGTGTAATATTTAAAATATATAATTAATACTTGTGGTGTAAGGATTAGGGTATATTCTCACCATAATAAAATTGAAATCCCAACTTTTAATCACCGATTGCTAAGCTTCTCTTCATAACTTTAAGTAAACTAAAAATCCTAATTACAATAAAATACTCTTTTTTCAAAACCCAGTTGCAACCATTTTCTACCAATCTTGTTGGCTTTATGCTTACTTTTTTCCATGTATACTCCAGTTCTTATCAACATCGTTGTCCACTTCAATGGGCGGGGCTCTTTGGGCGGTCTATGGGTCCACAGATATGCCATAACATAAAGCCCTAATTCACACACACACACACACTCATCCTCCAGACAGACGGACGGAGGCACTTGGCCAGGCCAAGTTCTTGTTGTTGTTGTTGTTGCGGCTGTTGTTTGCGTGTTTTTGAAGCGCCTTTGAAATTGGCGCTATCGTCGCCCCTCACACCCACAGCTAGCATACCAGAGATGTCAGTTTTGGCCATTTTTGTAGTTTATTTTTGGGCCACACAAGTTTAGAAATATTGTTTTCTTTTTTTTATTATTTAAAAATATTTTAAAATATTTATTTAAGATTATTAATTGCTTAATAAATCATTAAATAGTTGCTGAAAAATTAGGTGGCTTTTATGAAAACCATTTTTTTAGAAGATCTTTAATTTAAGGTCAAATTTTATTTTAATATTAAATTACTCATTAACAATCATATTTGTAGCTCTCTTAATTAGTATACAAATATATGTTAAATTATATTTTAATATACTTATGGAATTATCAATTTTTTCTAGGTTTATTACACTGGACAATCTTTTAAGTAAAGGGAAATCTCTAACACTTATGTTGTGTATTAAAAATTGCATGATTTTTTTTTATAAAAATCCTTGCTTTATTTTAATTATTATTTTTTTGCTGATCTGTCCTTGTTTTGTTGCCACCACTGAGCAACACACACACACATATATACACTCGCCCGGCACACACAATTCCACAAATTATTTGCAGCTTATCAGCGCGTTGGCCGTTGTCCATTTTTATGGCCATTTGTTTTTGTTTTCGTTTGTTTTAGTTACTTCACTGTGGAGGGGTATTCCCCCCAGAAGGAGATAGAGAATGGGGAAAAAAGTGTCCTGGTATGAAACGAAGACGATGACGCGTTTGGCAGATGGACCACAAAGTACTCACACTCAAGCCACCGAGATAGGGAGAGAGAGAAAAAAAAGAGGGGCAAGGACCTGGCCCACTTGAGGCAAGCACATCACTTGAAAATTGCCTAAGTAGTTATTCTCCTCACCCCCAACCCTCCATTCTGTATTCTTTGTGTGCCTTGTTTTATTTTGTTTCTGTTTGCCGCTGCTTCTGCTTTGTTTTACGATTCCGACAGGCCCGAAATTGATTGTTGCCTGCAAACTTTGGCCACAGAAAACTATCAGCAGTTAACCGCAAATATGTTTACTTCGAGAATGCTCTCAGATGTCATATGTAGATTGATAAACCCCAAATGTGCTTTGTCAATAAAGTTTTCAAGATACGAGGATATCTAGTTGCGGCAGTTTTCGATTTTCGACTCCCTGTCTGGGCCTTCGCTTCTGCGATTGCACAGGGCTACATGGTTAACTATTTTTGGCAAATGTGGTAGGTTAACCTTTTACTATTTTTTCATTCCAATAATATCGAATCGTATCCGAAAATATATCTAATAAAAATTGAGAATCTGTTTTAAATGCCAGACATTTATTATCGGAAAATTGGGCAAATAAATAAATGCAGAATTTGTTTATTATGTTTAACATTTAGAGCGATATGTTTGTTCATAAATGATCTGATATTTATGAACGGTATTGATCGATCTTTAACGTTAACGATATTTTTCGATACATGATATTATCGATATGTTATTAAGCGCTATATTCTTGTTGATATATCCTACTACTTTTTCTCGATATACATTCCTTTTACTGGCTAATAAAACTATTTCCGTCTGATTCTACATTATTTATCAGTCACTTGTTATCCTGTGTAACTGAAGCGTATGCCACAAGGGGCCTGCATTATTTATTGTTGCCCCAATTGAGTGGCTGATTTTGCGGTTCCCTCGCTGTTGATTGAAATCCATAGACGGTGGCGAGGTCAGGAGTCAACGAGGCTGGTCATCAATAAATCGTTCGCTGATTGCCGCCCTTGAATGTCCTGGCTGGCTGGCTGGCTGACTGGCCGCTCCTTGGTCCTTATTTCCCCAATCCTTGGACCGCAAACGAAACGTTATTAAGTGGCACCGCAGGGCTTGGGGCAATTGCGGAAACACTCCTTGGCAATTAATGGCAGTTCGATCGGTGCTGTCGCAGCATTGCCGCCACATTGCCACATCGCGCATACGCACTGTTGGCGGAACGGGGCAAATTAATTAAATGCCGGGCCGCATATGAATGCAAATGCTATAGCATCTCATTATGCGGCACTTTAAGTTCTTAACTTTTTAATAATCTCAGCGAATATATGCGAGTGTATGTGTAATCTGCTTAATGTTGTCAGAATAAAGCGGAATACAATGGACGCGAGCGGCGGCAGCGGCAAATAAGTTAAAAAGCATTTAATGCAGCGCCAGCATTAAAAATAAATGCAAAAAATATGAAAATCCTTGGCGCAGCTGTCGGAGCCCCGCCTCGGCAGAGGCATTCATAAATTATTTGTATTTAAATGAGCCCGCTGCCGCTAGGTTGTGGGTTTGTCAACGCGTCGCTGGCAGTTCGGTGCGGTGCGGTGAGGCTTTAATTAAATTAAATAAAATAATATAAAGCGTCGACTGCAATCTCCCCATCTCGAAGAAGACTACTAACTATCGCTGGGAATGGAAAGGAGCTTTATGGCCTCCTTGAGAGTCTTTAACTGCCGCAACGTGAGTGGAAGCCGCTGGCAGCGATTATCCGAAAAAACCCAAACGAGTTGCCAAGTAATGCAAAGTGCAAACAACCCCCAGGGCCCGATGCCGCTGCTGCTACCTCTTTGATAAGTACAGCGCCGAGTTTTGATTTTTCGCCTTTGCATTTACATATGTTAATTAACAAGGAACAAGGAAAATAGCTCTTTCGTTCCTCCGTTGGCCAGGGCAACGGCGAGCGGGAGGGATGCCGCTCAAGACGCCGCCGAGTGGCTTACGAATATCATATTAATTAAGTGCAGATCACACTCGCTAGGTAAACACGCAGAAAATGTGGGGAAATTCCGGGCGGGGGGAGGGGGAAAAGGGTCTGTGGCTTTTCACAGATAACGAAGGATGCGCTGCGGTCGAAGGTCTCAGCTCTGAGGGGTGGGTCTGCGGCTTGTCGAGGATTCTTGGCATTATTTTTCGGGGCCTGTGTGTTTACTCAAAGCAAAGCCTAATTACATTTGCTGTAAGGTAATTTAAATAATTTTGGTTAATGGAAGATGTGCCCTCCCTGAATGATTATTATTGTGACAATAATTTGATGGCTGAGAAGTCTGAAAGCATTCGCAAAATAACAACTTGTCAATCCGAGACCGAATTAAACCTCAATCTGCATCGGCTGTCTTCATTGCAATTAAATACGTCGAAATATCTCATCAAAATCTGCAGCCTGTCGGCCTAATTTCCAGCTGTTTGGTTGCTGTCCATCAATTTTTAAATATTAATAATTTGCGTAGAATTTCTGTGCCGAATCCCCATTAAAGTGCTGAAAGCAAGAAAAGATTATTCACATTCAGACTCAAACTTTCCGGTCAGACAAGCACAAACAATTGACAAAGTTTCAATGCTCAAGTGGTAAATAATACAATAAATAACTTTCCCCAAATGAATTAGATGCTGGCCCAGAAACAAGGCCAGCTGGAAAATTGTAACTGCTGGGATTTTCCGCATTTCCGTACGTGCCCAGGAGAGAAAGACGCCTTCGAGTCCAAGCAGGCCTGTGAAGTTCATAAATTTCGTATTTCGCTTTAAAGAGCGACAGTTTTTCGGGCCGTTTTCAAGGAATTCATTGACCGCAAAACGATTTTATGGCCTCGCAGAGGGAGGAGCTAAAGAAAGCGAAGGCGGGCCATAAATTCCACACTTCCCCTATGAAAATGTTGATTTGTGGCCGAGGCAATTAAATTCTGCATTCGGGGCTAATGCATCCTGTTTTCGGAAACAAGTTTCGGGCAAAGTTCTGTGATCCCGTGCGATCACAGAAGGAAATGTTTTCTTTTCTCAAGCAAATGCTAAAGTTTGGCAACTGGAAAATTGTTTACTCTGCCTGCCGACTGCCGACTGAAAGCCGAAAGTTTGGCCAACAAATGCGGACAGTTGAACCCAGTTTGACAATCAAATTCAGGGCAAAACTAGAAATTTCCAAGGTGCAGTGTGTTTATTTCTTTTGCTGAGCAAATTACGAGCACAAAAAGGGAGCAACTTCTGTCGGCTCTATTATTACATATTTGCATAGCCAAAATTGCAAATTAAATGGGCAGCAAATTGAATGCAAAGTATGTTTGTCCTGCAAACACAGTCGTTACTTGGAATATCATTTAAAAATGCCTCCGCAAATGCAATCGAGTTTATTAACAAGCCCAGCCAAAGCCAGGGTTCGGTTGCATTTTGGCTTAATTAATATTTGATCGGGCCACAAGTGCTTTTCTTCGGGCTCGTCCTGGGGCAGTTTGTCCTGCACATCCCCATGAATTTGTAGCAATTCATTAACATTCAAGGAGAGAGCGACTCTAGGATCGTGTGTGCAACAAATATGGCCCCAGAATAAATATAAAACCCTTTCAGCGCCCCAGCTTTTGGCTATAAATAAGAACAACAATGCGACATTTTCAAGGACACTTGGCTGCCCAGCTGGTTTGTTGATCCCCCCTCTCCCTTCGGGGAAAATTTATACGACTTGCTAAAATTGCACATAAATTAAATTTATGTTTTATGAGCGTTGTCCTTGCCGCTGTCTTATTCCCTGTGTGTTTGTGTGTGTTCCGCCTGGTTGTGTTTTGTTTTGGTTAAGTTTTCCCTGGCTTTTCTTGTTCTCCTCGTGTATTTTTGTTCTGTTTTTATTTTTGGGCCTAGTTCCCGTCGGTTCACGTGCCGGAAAATCGCATTTATTTAATACGCACAGTAAATTTTCAGCACTTGGAACTAAATAGACGCACATTTAGTGCCGGGCCGATGGGCTTTTCCTCTACTATTTCGACCATTTTCCCCAGTCTCAGCCTGTCTGAGCCTCGACCCCCACATGACATTAATAATTCACTTTGCGCAGTCAATTTGGCCAAATCGCTTCGGCTATTTTCCTCTGTCTCGCCCATGTCCTGCCCATGTCCTGTACTGTCCTGTCCTGTCCTGCTGATGTTCATTATTTTTAAACGTCGCTGACAGTTGTAAATCTGTCAGGCTTATTAACCGTTAAATGTCACTTAACTGTCATTCGCCGGCCATAACAATTCGACAAAGGCCAGGAGCCGGCAGTCGAGAGAGCGTGAAAAGCGCCCAAAGCCAACGAAATGAAGTCTGACGAAAAAATATGTGCATAATTCTGCACCAAAAGTTGTACATAAATTGCCAGAATAATAGAGAGAGGGGGGGCTGAGGCGAGGTGAGGGCATTTCCGGCGGCATTAAGTAATGAAAGCGTGGGGCCTTCTCTCGACTGTAATTATTTTCCACGTCTTTATTACATTTAAATGCCAATTTATTGCCTTCGATTAAATTATGCCCCTCCAGCTGCAGCCTGTCCATAAACTTATTTATGAAAATGATTTATGCCAAGGATCCTACTGGTACTCTTATGGCCCCAATATGCGGGGCCTTTTAAGGGCTTAACGAAGGATAAAACCAAAGCCGGATCGAATAGGGAATATATGCATAGTTCGGGTGCCATAGAACTGTATTTTTGAATTATTTGTGAGGGAATAATAAAAGAAAACAAAGTATTTATGGCACTTTCCATTTAGGAATTTGTATTTTAGCAAATAAAAATAGTTACAAACCCATTCTATTCGAATAATTCGCAGCTTAAAAGGCCTTTAGTGTTTATAACATTTCAAAGCTGTCCGATCAAGATATTCTCCGACCTACTGGCTCTGTTTCTTTAAAATAGGTTATTTAATTAAAAGCCCAACTAATAGTCGATGTGAGGAAAAGGAAAAAATAAAGAAAAAGGTTTTCAACAATTTCAATATGCACTGCCGGGGAATGCCAACGGAAACACGAATACATTTTCATAAATCTGGCAGAGCACTTTAATAATTTCCGTTTATCTCTTGTACTGGCAACGGCTGGGCAGCAGCTCAGCCTCAATGTGTTTCCTCCGAGGTCCTTCGTTCTGCAGCCTGGCGTTTTACAAATCGCTTAACACAGCAGCAGCGGCAGCGGCATCGGCAGCAACAAGCAGCCAAAGTACAAAACTAAACAATGCAGGCTCAGCCGGGGGAATCAGATCCATAGTCCGAGTCCGAGTCGGAGTCGGAGGCTACTTTGTAGCCATGCAACAAAGTCAAAAACAGGAGGAGAAAAAGCAGGAGTGGAAATGGGGGGCGGCAGGCTACGTATATAGGAATATGAAACATGGCAATAAATATTGTGCAGGCATTAAGCGCCTGGCCTTATTTCACTCGAGTCCGAGGTTCGAGGTTCGAGGTCCGAGTCCTGCAAGGAAGCATCGAACTGCCATCTGCGAGAGTGTTTGAGTGGCAGCAGCAGTAGCAGCAGGAACGGGAGCAGGACGAAGCCGAAGTGAAGCAGCTTTTCTTCGTAAAGCATTTCCACACCATTAAATTGACAATGCAATAAAATAGCCCTTGGCCAGCTGCGTTGCATACTTTCCCGGACTTTCAGCCAGCGACATTAATAACACAAACAAACATTCATCTACTTGAAGAGCGACTAGGCGGGGATTCCCCTGTATGCTCCACCAGACCACAGCACTTTACACGCCAAATTAAGTAAACTAAATGGTTACAAATAGCTGGGCCACGCCTAAGCTTAGACAACAGATAGAGAAAAAGGTTGGCACGCGAGGATGGTTTTAAAGTTGTCAATAAACCTACCTTTATAAAATATATTGAAAAGTTTTAAAAACTTAAAACTTAAATTTAAAACTCAAAGGAATGCTGTAGAAAGTGAATTTACTTCTTGGTTTCATTTCAATGTCTTCCAAAAATTGTACAATTATTTCCTATAAAGTTTTATAGCGTTTCTCAAGACTCACCGGTTTGTTGTCAATTAAATCTGTAAGAAAAAAATATAAATAAATTAGTAAGACTGTGAAAAATATATAAAACTAAAAGTAAACTAAAAACTCATTGAAATTCATATGCATTTTTCTCCTTGTGCATTATCAATGAAGCCTCCCATTTGTATGCAAAGCCAAAGCCGTATTTCAAAAAGTGAGCCAGCCAACTCATTGCCAAAATATCTCTTAATTCTTAATTGAATCGGAGTTGCAGCTAGAAGCTAGTGGTGCCTCCTGGCGAGGCTTGAATATTTCAGGCACACGAAACAAGCAAATCGTTTAGGGCGCCCAACTTCCGTTTGGTGAAAGGCAACGGAAGCGCCGCCACACACACAGGACACCCTCGCACACAGACAGATCGCGGCCAGGACATGCAATCAGCGCATGTGAAAGTGGATATGTGTGTGTGTGTTTGTGTGTTTGTTGCACACATAATCGCAGCTCACTGCCCATTGAGGCACTTGCAATATGTCAGGACATGGGACGTGGACGACGGACTACCCGGCCGAGATACGAGTGCGAATGGAGCTCATGCATCGACCATCGTCCATCGACCGACATCCTTTCGACGGCTTTTGTCGGTCTCCCCGCCGACAACAACAACAACAGCAAACGCCGCAGAAAAGGAGCCCAGCCCCACAAAAGATGAAGGCAAGGCAACTTTGCATGTTCCGATCCAGATCCAGCCCCGTCCAAAGAGGTGTTGAAAGCAATTGGCGTTAGAAAAATGTATATCCTTGCTCCTCACATGCGAACTCACACCTAACGAAAAGTTCATTAAAACTTGCATTTTAAGCCAGCTTAAATAATTTAATAACCACTTCATTTTGCAATAGCTTAAAAGGCTTTTATTGGCATTTATTTTGGGTAGTAATGCATTATTTTTAATCGTTTAAAGTATAGGATTTTTTAAATGAACCATTAAATATAAGGGAATACAGAAATATTTGGGATACTATTTTATAACCTCACTTAACTTACTTTAAACTTTAGTTAATAAGTGAATAATTTGTGCAAGAATTGTCCCTAAGTAATATAATAATAAATTTATCGAAATTGGGTTCAAATTTGTCCCTGAAAGTAAAAGAATGGTCGTTAGAAGAGTTCCTTTTAAATTTCGATTTTAAAACTTCAAGTAAGTTCAAAATTCAAGACCTTACAAGCTTTGTCTTCCTTTTATTTAACTTTCCTGCATTTCTACCTAGCTTTTCCTACTAAAATCACCCTGATTCCTTCACTTTTCTCCCAGTGCACTCACATGCAGGAGGGGGCATAAACGCATCGAGGCGTTGACAGCTCTGACGAGTCTGGGGGCAATGAAAGGCGAAGGGACCACCGGCGACGAGGTGCATTGCTAGACCAAACGTGCCTAAAAATGTTGAAATTTTCCAGCTTGCAAAGCGTGAAAAGATAGTTTCGCCATCAGCACTAAAGCCCGCTGCCCACCCCGTTTCTACCCCCTGGAAAAGCCCCCTGATTTTCCGCATACCCAAGTCAAGTCCCCCTTGGCTCTAAGCCGAAACACTTTTACTGCCTTGTGGGCGTGGGCGTGGCCTGGTAACGCGAAAAAAGGTAATTTCTCTTTGAAGAGACCCCGCTGGAGTGGGGGGGACGGCGAAAGGACGAAAAATGAATTGCTGGAGGCTTGCTCCAAAGGAGCTCGGCCTATTCCTTCGCTAAGCATGTGTGTGTGCGTATGTAATGATTTTCCATATACAATTTGTGGGGCTGGGATATGCAAAATAGTAGACCATAAAAGTCAAGCCGCCTCCCAGAGGTGTTAATTTAAAGCAAAAGCCAGGGAAAGGATCAAGTTGGGGGAGAGGAAAAGGAAAAGTTCCGGGGGATTGGTTGCCCGGTTGACAGTTCGGATGCACAGGAAGAAAGAAAAGTCTTTGTTATAACGATATATAAAAGCTTTAAAAATTGTGAAGAGTAAATGTTAACATTTAAAAATGTTTGTAGAAAACTTTAAGTAGTTCAAAGATATTAAAAAGTAAAGAGAAAATATATATTTAATTTAATCTGCATTATTTCAATGTGTAGCAAATTTTTCTTGCGACTCCCAATGAGTGGCATCGCAAAAGGACATATTCGGTTGTGGACCGTGAAAAAGGATGGCTTATGCTGATATGGCAACCATATTTTCCTGCCTGCTTGTTAGTGGCCCCCGAAAAACATTTTTCCTGGGATTGTTAAGGCCAGCTTGATTGGACAACGGCGATGATTGGAGCCGGGGATTGATTATTTCTCAGGGCGCATTTAAGTGGCAGTCAGTCAAACAGAACTCTGTCCCGTATCCATCATCTGTATCCTCCCAAAGCCGGAGTCGGAGCGGAAATTGCTCCCCATACAGCGTTTTGCTGCCGAAAAGTTAACTATTCGCCATAATCGAAATGACGGCGAAACATATTTCCAGGCCTCCTCCAGGCTCCGGGCCGAGCATATGCCCTCAGGTATCGTTGTCAAAAATAACAACATCAACTCAACTAACTGCCAAAAAAAAAAGAGGGAAAGGAGGGCGAATGCGAGGAAAAGATCAACAAAGACTGGGCGGAGTAGCGCTCGGAGTAAATTACAAATTAAATCATAAAACGGAAGTGACAGCGTGCACAGCGCAGAGCACAGATTTGGATTTATTACGTGACCAGAAACATTAAACGTTTTGCCATTAACACACGCGCTTTGGGCCAAAACTCCAGGCAGCCAGCAGGGGAATGGGAATTTGGAATGGGAACTGGACTGGGATATAGTGAAGCCAGGAGCTAGCCAGGACATGCCATGTAACCGTATCTGCAGCCGAAATCTGTTCCTAAGCCGGCTGACCATGCAAACGAGCCTTGATTTCCGCCACTCTCGAGGCCCATTAATTGTTTTGGCCTTGGCTGGTATGGAAAATTACAATATAATTAAATACATTCATAAAAAGATATTATTGCTAGTTGGTTATGAACTCTGGGCTTAATATGAGAGAGTTGAGTATATAAGGAATATCCTCTTGCTAATATAAAAAAACTCAAATTTAAGGAGATCTTTAAGGAATTTCCGCATAAATTGCATTTATATTTATAAAAGTGCCATATATACTAAGTTAAAGTTATGATAATCTTCCAGAAAAAAGTTAATAAAACATTCTTTATATTTAAACAAGAAATGAAAGCTAACTTTGGCAAGCCGAAGTTTGTATACCCTTTCAGCATTCAAATGGAGCATTATAAATTAATACAATTTGATCAAAAGAAAATAATACCTAACAGTAATTATATAAATCATGTATACATATCATACAAATTCGCTTTTAATGTAAGGAAAATTGTTGGGAAAATTACAGCTTAAAAATAAAATAACTAAGCTAAAAATACATTAATTTCAATTCGGATAACTGTCCTGAGTTAGTTTTTATAAGGCTAATAAAACTGAATTTCAATTTATTTTTAAATTAATTTTTTTTAATTTTTTTGGTCACAATTTCAATAATTTAACCCCTTAAAAATATTTAAAAAATTTTAACATTTTTTTTTCCACCAGACATGGCTATATCGACTCGGCTGTTGATGCTGATCAAGAATATATATGATTTATAGTGTCGGAAATGACTCCTTCACTGAGTTCTGGGCTTCTGACTGATATTAAAATACCCCGAAAGGAGTATTCAAGTTTAAAAACTTATCCATCGTTTTACAAGATAATTTTTTGGAAAATGAAATCTTAAAAATTTGATAACTAGGCTAAAAATACATTAATTTGAATTCGGAAAACTGTCCTGATTTAGTTTTTATAAGGCTAATAAAACTGCGTACTGAATTTCAATTTATTTTGAAATTAATTTTTTTCAATTTTTTTGTTTACAATTTCAATAATTTAAACCCTTAAAAATTTCCAAAAAAAAATTTTTTTAATTTTTTTTTCCACCAGACATGGCCAGATCGACTCGGCTGTCGATGCTGATCAATAATATATATGATTTATAGGGTCGGAAACGACTCCTTCACTGCGTTGCAAACTTCTGACTAAAATTTTAATACCATGCAAGGGTAAGTATAAAAATGCATAGATAATTAAAAATTTGTAAAACGTGTTCAGGGCTTTTAATAGTTTATTCCATTTTTCTCTCCGACTCGAAATACTTCCCTTTTTCAAGAGATTTGTTTGAAGATTTTTTCTGCTTTCTTATCCACATTTTGCAACCCGAAGATTAATATTTATACTACTCAGCTCCCTTTAAATATTCACCTATTTTGCTTTATATTATTGATTAATTCACTCTCTATATTATTATTAATAAATTGGCAATGCCGCATATATTGAACTCCTTGACAAACACCTTTTGTTTGTCTGCCAATTATTTCGAGCTACACAATTACTTTGCGAGAAAATGTTGCAGCTAATGAATTATGCATGTTGGCCAAAACACTTTTCGGTTGCCAGGTGACAACAGCATGTGGCTGGGCAGGGGCAAGGCCAATTATTGTCGGGCTCCTCGAGAGAGGGGGAGTGATGGAGGATATCCAGGCGAGCCGCTCATTATTCACTTTATGCATCAGTTAATTTCGGCAATAAAACACGTTTTCTGTCTCCGTGTGATTTGTCAGGCACAAAAGAGCATTGGTCGAGGTATAAAGTAATTTCCATTTAATTGACATAATTGCGCACACTTCACATATTTAATCAATTGTCAAAGCGACACGCACACACACATAAACACACACAACTACTTAAGTGGCACATACACACACGCACACTCGTGCAATTGTCTGTTGCTCAGTTTGCCGTTAAGCTGACAATGACAGAAATGGCAATTTTATTGGCAGGCTCTGGCTAAATGGCCACTGGCATAGATAAATATTTGTTGGCTTGCCAAAGCGCGCTCCTCACACACACACTGACGCTTACACACACACTAGCTCATCACACACACACACACACATGTTCTAACACGTTCACAGTGCCGCAGAGCCAAAGCTTTCACTCAAATGTCACTTATCGCCTCACCGACACCACACACACACGTCCGACACTCGAACTTGAACATCTGTTTACCATACATCCCAATCTGTGTGGCGGCATGCACTGAGAAAAAATTATTATCTATAATTAAAAATACAATTAAAAAATATTTAGTTGATCTAAGAAAGTTTAACCCCCAAAAAACTAGTGAGTAGAAAATATTTCTTTCATAACGAAATTTAACTTGATTTACATAAGTTCATCTTAATCTAAAAGTATTTTCCTTATTATTCCTAACTAGTTTAGTTTTAATATTTTATAAAAATATTAAATTCTTTTCCACATCTTAAATCTCAAAAATTCAGACAATTAGCTTATGGGAAATACATCACTGTATCTCGCCGCATCTTATAAGTATTTTCCTTCTAATTCCCAACTATTTCCAGTAACAAAAACTGATTGAATTCTGTCACTACACAATTTTTTCTAAAGATGAGAACTTAAGAAAGATTGACTTTAAGAAAGTATTAAATAAATTAGATGAGAGTTTTCTTCGGCAATGGTAACTAAATAATATATTGTCCATATAATTCCCAATTCATTTTTTGATTATTTACTTACAAAGTTTTCTACAAAAGGGAAGACCTATTCCAAAAAATATTTAGATCCCAAATTATTCAAAATTACTAATATATAATTAAAGACATGTAAATATATAATTATAATAATATATCTACAAATCAACATAGCATAGAATAATAGCAGACACTCCCTAATTTCTCCCAGTGCCTGATTGAATATTTGGAAGTTTGTTTTTAGCCTTTGTGGCCTGAAGCATTGAGATCCATCGCATTGACAGACAATCCCAGCCGGATCTGGTGACTGTTCAAATATATTTAACGAGTTGCCTCGATTATAACGATTGATGAGAGCATCTCTAGACATATGCAGAGCACTGTGCGTTGTTAATTACCAAACATAAGTATACAAATAGGGCTGAAGTGGGACCAAGACTTTCTGAGTAATTTCCATTGGCCAGAAGAGAGTGGCCCGAGCAGCTTTTAATAATTATGCATTACGGCTCATTATCGTCGCGATTGCGGCAATTTAAGGCCCAATCAGTGGCGACCACAACAAAAGGAGCCTCCGTGCGACGCGAGGACCTGAAGGCACAGGCACAGAAATGCGAATGAAAATCACTTTAATTGCGATTAATTAATGGCTCTTTAAATGGCCAATGCAGCGTAAGTCGGCTGCAATTTACGATTATTTGCCCGTAATGAGAGGTGGTCCCTGTCACGGCCACTTATGCAAAGCAGAAAAAAAAGAAAAGAAAATGAGATGGAGAAGAAACTTCACCAAAAAGTGTCGGCCGCAGAGACAGAGAAATCCCGACTCTGTGACCCTTTTGAAACTAACCGAAAACTAAATTTCAAGGCTCATTGCGTGCACATAATGTGGCCAATGTGGGCTTGGGTCCTGCCAGGACCTCACCCGTTGTGATGTGCAGTGAACCTCACTAATGGAGCGGTCACACACATACACCCTCTCCCGAAAATTGCCAAAGTTTGACTTTGTTTGGACGTTCGGACGTCTGTCAGGCGTTCGGTCTTGGAAGGATCCGCAAGACGAGAGGAGGGTCGGGAGTAGGAGCAGGACTAGGCGAAATTTGCATATGAAATACAAAAACGTTAATGATGCGTAAAATGATTCTGTTAGCTTGTAAAATTTCATGAAAAGTCAAGCCATAAATGAATGAACATGCGACTTTTTTGCCTCCTCTTGAGTCCTGTAAGTCACTTGTTAACCTGTTGATAAATTTATGTCCTACAACATATGCCATTGAGGCGTATTTCACACGCGTTTGATTATCGATTGGCAGAAAATACAAACACCGAGCACCCGGGAAATCTGGGGAAATATTAAAAACAAGAGCAAATCACATGCAAAATTATGAAAAACGAGCGGCAAAGGACAAGAGCTCCCAAAGGCGTTGGCCCGGCAGGTGAAGCGACTCAAATAAATGCGAATGAGTCTGCCGGGAAGCATAAATCATTCAAATGCGAAAATCAGTTAAGGCATAATGCGGCCATAAGTCTGACTGTCTGTCTGTTTGTTGGTTTGTGCGGGGAAAAACAATCAAATAAAAGGCTAAGTAGAGAGAGAAAATGCAGGAAAAATAATGTGTCTGATTTTGAAACAGATATAATTTCTATATATAAATAATTTTAAATGTATTGCGGGGAAAAACAATATAGAAAGCAGTTTAACGAGCCTAAAAAATGCTGAGAAAATTATGCACCTTACATGACTTAACTTCTAGTTAAATATTTTATTAATTCGAATGTTTCTTTTCGAAGACACTTTCCCTCTGTGTAGAATTTAGCTTAACTCAATTTAGACTCTATGAAAATTGGAAGATAAGTTTAGTGCCTTGAAGCCAAGAATATTAATTTATGCCAATCGAAGATAATTTCTGGATTAATATTCAATAACAAGGCTTGAGCTTCTGGAAAGCTTACCTCTCAAAATAGTCCACTCGAAAAAGCAATTAAATTATTCTTAGAAGCTAGAAGTGGCCAACATAAATTAAATCTGATTGAAACAAAGATAAATAAAGCGATTAATTTGGGCTTAAGAGCTTTTTAAAATTCTTCAGTCTGTTCCTGTTGTTTTTCCAAAGTTTTCAAGATAATTTCACTGGCTTTCTTAGCTTCCCGGAACTGCTGCCTATCGATGGTAATTCCGGGAAAGGTAAACAAATAGTTCCGTGTCTAATTGTAAGCGAGATTTAATGGCTTTGGAGTGGGGCCCAGGCTTGGATAATTTATGGCATTAAACGCCATTTACTGCGAGGATTTACCTATTTGGCGGCGGCGGCCTTGGACGCGACTCAGCGACAGCAGCTACATGAATAATTTAAGCGAAAGTGTTACAACTTTTTGACAACAAATCCACTGACTAATTAAAGCCAACGTCGGATTTATGTGTCAAGCGTTTGTCAAGCCGGGCAGGCAGGCAGGACTGACTGTCACGGCTGGCAGCCAAAAAGTTGCCACTAACTTTTCCCTCTGCCCCTCCGTCAGATTTTCCCAGCCCACTACCCCCCGCGTGCTACTGAAATGCAGCTGTGCGATTAAATTAATAACTGCAAAGGATTAAAAAACTAACAGCCATGGCAAGGACATGGCGCCAAGCTGCTCCAGCGAGAAAAAAAGCAGGATGAGTAACTTTCGCTGCAGCTTAGCTTCAGCTGGGAGTGGGGTTAAGCGCGGGCGCAGGTGGGTTAAGGGTACGGGGGTGCTCCCCAGGCCCTCATTTGCATAATATTTACTTATGAGCCGCCTTGAACCCTCCCCGCCAGCGGCAGCATGGAAGAAAATAATTTGCTAAATTATGTCTTAAATAGTTAACAAAGTTTGCACGAAAATGTGCGGACCTTTCTTGGCCAGCAGATTTCCCGGCAAGAGGGATAAACAAAGGAAGCTTTCCCAGTAGTGGCTGTGCGCTGGGAAAATCATAAATCTTTGAGGCGGAATATGTTCCTGAGAGACAAGAATAATGTGTTTGAAAATCTGCAAAAATTATGCAGGCCCTTCTGTGGGTTTTATTAGATTATTTGCCTAGATTTAATCTATAAATAAATGTAACCAAAAATCAGCAAAGAAAAAAGAGAAGAGCAAGGAACGTAGCAATTATATATTATATTACAAATTTATTCACACTTCCTTTTATTATTCTGCGTGTAAATATTCAGGGAAATTCGAACTTTCTCTTGTAGTTAATTTACCTACCGACTTCTCAGAACCGCCGCAGGTTAAACAAAAGCCCTGACGGAATGCAAACAAAGATCAGGACGAGAACTGCAAACGACGTGACAACCACCGGGTCCGGTCTTTCGACAACTAGCAGCGGAAAACTTAAACTAATTCGCTTAAAGCATGCTCCCAGAGTTCAGTTTACGGCTTCAGCTGCAGTTTCTGCTACTTCCCGGCTTATCTTCACATGACGCCGCCGCTGCCGGGGCATGGAAAATTCACGCCGTAGACCGCATAGACCCCCAATCGTAAATTTCAAGCGAAAACTTTCCATTAAGAAGCTCAAAAACAGATACGCAAAGTTCCGAGTGCTCATCGCGGGGGCGCGACATTGGCCGTGCAACAAATCACGGACCGAAAAACCAACCGGAGACGGAGACGCAGAGCCAATCCCAATCCCAATCCCGGACAAAACCATGCCGAACCAACCGACCAGGCATAATGGAAATCCCGTTGAACCTGTCCGCCGCCGACGCTGCTGGCCGCCGGAAAATTTGCAGGGAAATGAGGAAAAGCAAAAAAGGGGGAAAAAAGACAGAATGGCGGTGACGGGTGTCTAGACTAACGGATGCCTAGTAGTCAGTGAAAGGTATTGGTTTTCGGTTGACAATTATTTAAAGAATAATTTAAAATTACTAAGATAATGGAAACAAGAAAGTAAGATAACTTCGGCAAGCCGAAGTTTAAATACCCTTGCAGTAAGTATTTTAAATTTTGTATATTTAAGGATTGCGGTTCTATTCTAATAGAGTCGGAAATGTCTCCTTCACTGCGCTGCAAACTTCTAACTAACATTATAATATCCTACAATGGTATAATAATAACATTGGATGCGATTCATCAAAATTGTCAAAAATTGGCCAAAAATTAGAAATTGAGTTTTAAATGCAGAAAAGTTCTCCATTAAAAACCAAGAAGAAAAAACCAAACCAGACTGAAATCGGTTGAGTTTTGGCAAAGTTACGATCAAAACAAGTGAGAAAGCTACAGTCGTTCGTGAACGACTGTTATATACCATGTACCAAAATATATATCAAAATGTAAACAAACTCGCTCTTTGCAAAACCACCACCATCTCATGCACTTGCGTGTGCAAGACAGAGACAGAGATAACCCTTCCTCTCTTTTTTTGCGCACGGGAGTTAGTTTCTTGCGCTCATCAGTTTTGTTGTTGTTTTTGGGATGCACCTGTTGCTAGCTGCCAAATAGATAACACACTGATAAGTAAATAACTTTTGTGTTTTTCATCCGATCGTTACCAGATTTTCGGTATTGATACATGTTCTACATATGCATGCCTATGCACAAAAAGAAAGATATATGGTAATATTTGCGGCTGCAAAACGTTTTTATTGATTTGCGGGGGAGTGGGGGGGAAATTTTTAAATATGAAACAAACTTGATCTGCGTGCAAAACATTCCGACCTACATACCGAATTTGGTGACTCTAGCTCTTATAGTTGCTGAGATCTAGGCGTTTATTGATTTATTGATTTTATTGATTTGCGGGGGAGTGGGAGGGAAATTTTTAAATCTGAAACAAACTTGATCTGCTTACAAAACATTCCGACCTACATACCGAATTTGGTGACTCTAGCTCTTATAGTTGCTGAGATCTAGGCGTTTATTGATTTATTGATTTTATTGATTTGCGGGGGAGTGGGAGGGAAATTTTTAAATCTGAAACAAACTTGATCTGCGTGCAAAACATTCCGACCTACATACCGAATTTGGTGACTCTAGCTCTTATAGTTGCTGAGATCTAGGCGTTTATTGATTTATTGATTTTATTGATTTGCGGGGGAGTGGGAGGGAAATTTTTAAATCTGAAACAAACTTGATCTGCTTACAAAACATTCCGACCTACATACCGAATTTGGTGACTCTAGCTCTTATAGTTGCTGAGATCTAGGCGTTGACACAGACGGACAGACGGACAGACGGACAGACGGACAGACAGACATGGCTAGATCGACTCGGCTGTTGATGCTGATCAAGAATATATATACTTTATGGGGTCGGAAATGCTTCCTTCTGCCTGTTACATACATTTGCACGAAATTAATATA
>VNJV01008102.1:0-21622 GCA_008042635.1 Drosophila nikananu
CTTAAGTATGTGAGCAGGATATTTTGGAGATGGTTTAAGTTTTTTTAAGTTTTTCGTTGAATAAATATTTTTATAACTTCGTTATTCTTCTATTTGAACACTGATATATAGAGCTACAGTGAGACAAAAAATTGGAGCTGTGAAATAAAAACTTTTCTTAATTTTCGCTTAAATGCTTGGTTTAAGTCTTGTGGCTTAAGTATATGAGCACCACTGTACATACATATATATTTTTGCATTGTCTTATTTTGTCTTAGGTTAGACGCACGTTTAGTTGCCTACAAGTTTGCTTCATATTTATTTATTAAATGACGATAAAAAAGAAGTTGATATGGAAAAACATTTCTTCTTTGATAATACTTTAAATATAATATTTAAATGATTATACATATTTAACAAAATTGTGTTTTTCAAACATTTTATTAAAGCTTCTCAAAATAATCCGAATTATTCTTGGTCATTTAATGAGAATGGTAAACTTTTGTATTGAAAATATATGAAAAATAAACAATTAAAGTGTTTTCCAGCTACATTTGAAGGAAAAATGGGAAAAGCTGCTGTTATGAGCTTATTGGCAAGCCCTTCTACTGTTCAGCGTACTATCAGAAATTCAGAACACATAAAGCGTCTAAAAATTAGGAATAAGCCCCCTTTGAATGCAATACGCAAGGAAAAGCGGCTTTAATTCGCGAAAGAATACATGACGTGGACTGTCCAATCTGGCACTCGACTAAATGATTGGCTTTCAGTTGTCTTTACTGGTGAAAAACGTTTTAATTTAGATGGCCCTGGATTTGGATGGATTTTAATATTATTATCACGATTTAAGTAAAGATGAGCTACATTTAAGTCGCCACCATAGACGAGAAGGAAAAATAATTTATGGAACAATTGACCTAATTTGTATCTATCAAAAGATGAACGGCGATCGCTTCAAAACATTGTTGGAGTCCGTGTTTCCAAAACTGAAAGATCTCTTTAGACCAATTCCATGGATTTTCAACAAGACAATGCTCCTATTCATAACTCTCGAGTAGTAAAGTCTTTTATTTCAAGTCAAAACGTTAATATCATAACCTGGCATCCATATTCTCCAGATCTTAAAGTAATTGAAAATGTTTGGGGCTGGCTAACACGGAAGGTATGCGAAGAAGGAAAGCCGCACGAAGATAAGGAAACATTAACTGCAGCTATTAAACGTGCTTGGAGCGAGATTTCCTTGAATTACATAGATTCCTTGTATCATTCTATGAAGGACCGGATTTATGAAGTTATTACCACAAAGGAGGCAGCACTCACTACTAAATTTTTTTTTTTTGTATTTCAAATAAATCAAATAGTAACTCCAACTAATAATATAAGTTAAAATCCAAATACTTTTTTTATAAAAATTAAGAAGCCACAGTGCATCTAATTTAATGACTAAACAAAATTCGCCTTATTTTGAGAAGCTTTAAGAAAATGTTTGAAAAACACAACTGTGTTAAATATGTATAATCATTTGAATATTATATTTAATGTATCATTAAAGAAGAAATGTTTTTGCATATCAACTTCTTTTCCATCGTTATTTAATAAATAAATATGAAGCAAAGTTGTATGCAACCAAACGTGCGTCTAACCTAAGACCAGCAGTGTATTCCTATGGCAGCTATATGATATAGTCGTCCAATTTGAATACAATTAAAACCGAAATTCTGGAATAATACAAAATGGCCATATCTCAAATTTTACGAAAATATTGGTTTAGTTAGACTTTTTCCTCAAAACTGAGGGACTAGTTTGCGTAGAAAAAAAAAACATAATTATTAAACTAGTCTCAATGAATTTGAACTCAGTTAAAATATCTTATTTGAGAATTATAGTGTTAATTTTTAAATCAATGTCGTTATAATGTCGGTAGCCGTCATAATGTCGATAGCCTCAAGTTACACAACTGAATAGTTACCAAACTGCTTCCTTATGTCGTTTTTGATACTCATATAGTAAATAAAACTAGAAGTATATTTTTCAATTTTTTTCATTTTTTATTCATTTTATACAGACTGTCCATTCATAAACGCACTTATATTGGGACATTTATCTAATTTCTCGGCATCTATTTGGAAAACCTTGGACAAACGTTTCCAACTTTGCGCATCAAAGTAGTAGAAGGTGCCGCGCTCTTTTGTACCATTTTTTTCATATTGATTAATGCCAGGAATTCGAGTTATCCATATTTTCTCCTCCACATGATACCGCCACTCGCGACTATGCCTGAAAATTAGGGAATTAGGAATTATTCTAATGAATTCGGGTGAATTCCTATAGGAATGTACATACAATTCAGCGGCTGCCATCAATTGCATGATATCGCCGATGTTCGTGTAGAAAAGGAAAAAGAGCAGATCTTCTTGCAACTTTTTCAGTACAGGCGCAGTAAGTTTGTCTCTTATCGCAAAGTTAATAAGATATTCGGGTGGCACGTTGAACTCAACGTCTTGTGCTCTGCAGAAAACAAATGTAATAAAATACAAATATATAATAATATATATACAAATAATATACAAGAAATGAAGCGGCATGCCGAAGTTTAAATACCCTTGCAGTAAGTGTAAGAAGAAGAAGAAAAATGTTAGGGCTTTTTCGTTTTCTCGGTACTGACATAAGACAAATGTTGCGAGCGAAAAAGGTTGGGAACGAACTTAATGTTGCTAGCAATAAAGCCAGCAAGATATATATATTTCTATGGCAGCTATACGATATAATGCTCCGATTTGAATATAATTAAAACCGAAATTCTGGAAAAAAAAAAATGGTAATGGTAAAATGGTAATCAAATTTTATGAAAATATGTTGAAAATTGCCTAAGTTAGATTTTTTTCTAAAAATTTTCCGATATGTCCTATGTGGTACAGTCGTCCGATCCGGCCCGTAATGAGAGCATATAGAAGACTATCTGAAAAGTTCAGATAGCTTTAAAACGGAGGGACTAGTTTTCGTAGAAACGGACGGACAGACGGACTTGGCTAGATCGTCTCGGTTGTTGATGCTGATCAAGAATATATATACTTTATAGGGTCGGAAATGTCTCCTTCACTGCGTTGCAAACTTCTGACTAAAATTATAATACCCTGCAAGGGTACATAAATAGATTTGTACACAGATTAATATTTTTTTCGATATACAGCTGCGAAAAAAAAATAGCACCACTTGCCCAACCAAAGTTTAAATAGGTGTCCTAAGTACATTTGAGGGTTTAAAAAGAGCTAAAATACCTTTTTAGAAAGTAAAAACCCTTAACTTATTAGGAAATAAAAAAAACTACAATTGTTCTATGAATTATTAACTTATTTAAGAAACTTCATTAAAAATGGAAAAATTAGGCGAAAAATATAATAGCACCACTTCATAAAAAATGCTTTAAACTTAAAATATAAACTTAACAGTAACAAATTCACTAATAACAAATGATTGCATATTTGGTAGTGTATCCCTCATTAGCAATAACAGCTGTGCAACGTTTTGGCATGGAGTCAACCAGGTCCTGGCACCGTTTTGGGGATATTTAGCTCCAGGACTCCTTTATCACGGCCCGTAGGTTTTCGTTCTTAGTTGGATTAGAAGCTGCAACTGCATTTTTAATATCCGACCAAAGATTTTCGATGGGAATAAGGTCTGGCGACTGTGCAGGCCACTCCAGAACATGAACTGATTTATGTTGGAACCATTCCTGCTGGTGTGCTTGGGGTCATTGTCCTGTTGGAAGACCCATTTTAGCGGCATATCGTATTCAGCGAAGGATAGCATCATCGTCTCCAAAATATCCACATACACATGTTGATCCATGATGGTTTTATCCAATGTATTGTTCAAACTCCATTGTACGAGAAACAAGCCCATACCATTACACTGGATCCTCCGTGTTTAATTGTTTTTATTGTGTAATTTGGTTTATATTTGGTGTTCTTAGGACTCCTTACATACGATCGAGATCCTTTGCCACCAAACATAACAACCTTGTTCTCATCTGACCTCCATTTTTCGCATGGCCAATTTAAATGATCTTTGTCGAACTTAATGCGCTCTATGTGTCTCGCATTTAAAAGAGGGACGTTCCTTGGACTGCAGGCTTTCAAGCCATGTTCCCTGAGACATGTTCGAACTGTTGCCGATATGTTAAGCTCCTTTTTAAGTTCGGTAGCAGCTTTAAATTGATCCTTCTGGCTCTCCCAAACTAGCCTTTTGAGGTGATGTGTGCTCAGTGATCGTTTTCTCCCACGTGTTTCGGGCTTCTCATTGAAGATTATTGCATTGCGTATCATTTTGCTCGAACACTGAAGCATTCGACCAATATTTCTATATGATTTTTCTTCAAAAATGGGTTTTTGGATAATGTCAAGTTTTTATGCAGTGCTTTCCACGTTCTATTTTAATTATTATTTTAAGTTAATTTTTTTTAAATTGTGTTCGAAATAACAGAACAAATGTCAAGTTTCATAACCACGTGCTTTTTACCAAAACAAGCCTGCGATAAGTATTGATTATTTGAAAAAATCAATAGTGGTGCTATTTTTGTTTTCGCCTCATTTTAGACCTTGCCCCTAAAAAATAATTATAAAAAATAAAGGTATGGACAATTCACAAATTTTTTATCATTTTCGGATGGGAAAAATATCTAGCTTTATGGGAAAAATCGGTATTTCGTACTATCGGTACCGCAACCTAAATTTATTTGCTCGAGAATAAAATATGTTATGGTGGTGCTATTATTTTTTTCGCAACTGTATGTATGTAAACCCTTTAAACTCCTAAGAACTTTCCTACCTGCAGGGCTGTTCCACGAACGGTCCAGCGAATGTTGTATGCAAACTTTCTTGCGAGTTCAGATTCAGGCCCAAGCCTGTGAGATCCGTGCCCAGTGACAGCGTCACAAGATTGGGATCCGTTTCCGCAGCCCGAATGAACGTCAGCAGGCCCACCATGCCAAACTGGTTGTTCACCATGGTTGCTGGTATGTTTGTGACCTTCCCTAAAATAAAAAAAGGTAGATAAGTAAATAGTAAATATTAAATAAATTAGAATATTCTACACATTTAGTTAAAATCTCTGAGTCACAAAAGCAGAAGTCTAACCGTGAACAAGTTGAGTATCTCTAATTTTAACGAACAAGTTGAATGACAGGGAATTTAAAAACTATGCTATAAAATTTTGTGACTTAAGTAATAATTTGCAATCAAAGGACTGTGATAATGTTTTTTTTTTTGTTTATTTTGACTAAATATTACTGTAAACCGCCAAACATGTGGTGACGATGTAGCTTTGTAATTTGTTATATTTTTATTACTATTTTTTAATCATATATTTTTCAAATATAAGGGATTACATTTTTTAGTTTCAAACAATTAGATTTTTAAGAACCACTGATAAAAATACTTTTTAAGATACCGTATATACAACGAAAGCTTTGAAATACCCCTGGGAAAATGGCAAACCATCTCGGTAGTAAAGTTAGCTCTGCTGAACCAATGCTTAGCGGCCCACTACTCACCATCTGGCGAAGTTTGCACGCCGCTCTTCACAAGTTTATCGTTGCTGGAATTATCGTTCAGATGCTCGCAGCCCGACCCGCTGCCGCTGCCAGAGGAACCGGTGCTGCCACTGCCCAGGCCGCCGCCAACGCCCATCATGGCATTGCTATTGGGCACACTATTAACACTACCAACTCCACCGCCACCGCCACTGCTGCTGCCGCCAAGGCCAACATGGGATCCACCGACGACACCACTGGCTGCACTGCCGCCGCTACCGCTAACTCCTCCAGTGCCACCGCCACTCCCACCAGTACTGCCACCGACGACCAAGCCGCCTCCAAGGCCACTGCCAACGGCACCGAGACCATTGCCGCCTACAACGCCGACACTGGTGCCGCTGCTACTGCCGCTCGCCAATCCACTGACCACAATCGAATTCATCGCCTTTTCCGTGCCATCCAAGTGATTCTCTGTGGTGACACCGACAGAGCCGCCAGCTCCGCCGCCGCTGCCGCTCCCCACCGCGTTCGTTGTGCCGTCCGAGTTTTGGGTGCCCGGTAACGCAGGGAAGTCCTCATTTGACATCGTGAACTCCGATTGCTCTGACGTCGGTTGCTTCACCATGCCAACTGGAAGTAAAGAAAGTAGAGAAAAGGCAGACCGCCAGGAGAAAATAAGTGAAGCGAAGGAATCGAACTTGTCGAAGCTAAGAAAATGCGTACACAATTGTTAAGCCGTTACCAGTGGATGCTCAAAGAAGCATATATGTATTTAGTTTACTTAGACAACTCATTTTACTAGTTTATCTACTTATTTGCAAATCATTAATGTCCTATTTTATATAAGGTTTCTCCGAATGTTGCAGCATATAAAACTGGTATAAATTTAGGGAGGTAACTTTATTCCCCTTTTTAAAATTGATACATTTTCTAATTTTTCGAATGGACCTTCGTATGCATTCAGAAAACCAAACATGCGAAGACTTTTATTTTGACACATCAATTTAATTTACTTTGTTGAACTTAAATTGACAAGTTATTAAGGCAATCCCAAAAAATGGTAATATTTAACATTTAAAGAAACCCATGGCAATAAAAATCAACTTGTCGTAAACTGGCACATCAAGATTCCAGCGTTTATTGTATTCTACCCAAAACCACAACCAAAAATTAGTAACAAAATACTATAACAGCACACTTTTGATTAGAGAGAATCTAGAGATTAGTGCTTAAAAGTAATCGTAGTTGTAAACGGAAATAAATAAAAAGAAGAGGATTTTTGATTTGAACTCACAAGAGGTAAAGAAATTACCATAGGGTTTGCTGCCCGGCGGCTGAAGCGGATTTGATTGGGGCAGTGTCTGGTCGTTCTGGCCGCGTGCATTCGTCAGCGATGGAAACTCCGTGGGATCCAGCAGAGCTGGCGTGGAAGCATCGCCCCCACCACCACCGCCGAAAACGTGAAAGTTATTTAAAGGACCGCCACCGCCGCCGCCCGTTCCGTAGCCGCCGCGACCCGTCTGCATGAAGTTCCCCATGTTCGACTATGAAGAGAATATACAATTAGCCATGATGATTTAAGAAGTGTGAATGTATTTAGAGGAGTTACCATGGGTCCACTGCCCAATCCCTGCATGGCACGCCTTTCCACAAACTGCCGCTGCCCGAAGAGGTTGGCGTTCCGGTTTCCGCTCGAGATGGCGGGTCCGCCGACCGAAAGCTGCGCATTCCGGTTCGGCGACAGTTGCGGCTGCTGCTGTTGCTGTTGTTGCTGCTGCTGCTGTGGCGCCTGTCCGTAGTTCGCCGCTCCTGGATAAGAGTTGACAAAATCTGCACAAGGCGTTAAATGTAAGTCGGATTCTTTATCACAGCTAATTTTTAACGCTTTAGCTTACCGGTTTGGAACATGCCTGACGTGGGCGTGACATGTCCAGCCAGGGAGCTACCACCGAATCCGCCAGTTGTCCGTCCAGCTAACGCCGCGTTCGCTATACTTCTCGGGGGTTGTTGGAAATTTAAATTCGCCATAATCTGTAAATAAATTAAGAGTGTTTATGTATCTGAATCATAACTTTTTGTTAACTAAGGCCGGTCGAAAATTCAGCCTATAAACAAGAGCATTGGTTATACGTATGTATGTATGTGACTAAGTGAAGGGGCTCATACTCATGGTGATAACAAATCCGACTCCCCGCAGATAATTGTCGCCCAGCACACACTAAATGAGAGCATATGCGTGCTAAGAAAATAAACAAACAAAAAAGCCGAGCCCTAGCAAGGCAACGGCCTCTGTATATAAATAAATACATATGCATATGAATAGTACGGAATCCAGATATTTTGCGTAATTCTAAGTCGCTGGCCATGTAAAAGAGCTGGCAAACAAAAATAATCCTCGCTTTGCAGCACTGTTCGATGCTATTTAATGGCCGCCGCATCAGCTGTCGATTGGCGAATTCGCCCAGCAAACAAAGGAGGAGAAGGAGACAGCGAGGATGAAGAGAAAAAGAACAAGGAGTAGGAGGAGAAGCTAAAATAAAGACAGAAAGGCTACGGCAATTATTGCCGTTCCTATTTGGCGTGGGCAACACACATGCACCTCGGTCGCTGTGTATAGGGTGGAGACGGAAGACATTGTTAATAGTGTGGGTGAAAAAACCAGAATGGCTGGGCAAGAGGATGCAGGAGAGAAAGAAAAGGACACGCAGCACTTGTCTTACGATCAATTCTGCAGGTAGTGGTGTCGGGCATTGGCAGCAGACTCCCAAAAATTGTGATAAAGGAATATTGGATATTAATGGATATAAATATTGGTAAATGGAGACCGAACATACATATGCCCATAAGTTATATAAAATTCATAATTTATATAAAATTAATTGTAAATGAAGTTATAATTAAGAAATAGGCCAAGAACATGAGCAAAATGAAACTATTCTAGATAAATATTTAAGATTTTAACTATCTTTTTGTTTAAATCTTCTCTAACAGCCGTCTTATATCGTAAGGTGTCAAAGTAAGCTTTCACAGACAAAAATGCATTCCGATTGCCGATTAGAAACCAACAGATAAGACTATTTTCGATGTTTAGTGGCAACTACAATGTACTTGTAAAATAAAATTAAAAACATAGAATAAACCAGTTTTTAAAACTGAAACTAGAAAATGTTCGCGAAATACAAAAACCTATGGCAATTACATATAAAAGCAAATGCCATGGTACATCCTCTTGCACAGGACTTGTGTAGGCTGCCATTGTTTTGCTTGTGTGGGTGGGAGCAATGCCCCGCCACTGCCTTTGACGCGAGAACAGGTACAACTGGGCCAATCTCTCGAGAAACGGCGGACTTGCCCAATGTCTGTGTGTGCTTGGGCTACCTGAAGTCAGGTAATTTGGGCGGATATTTATCTTGATGTTTTTCGTATGATTGCTCTTTTACCTGGCCTGCGCATGTAACTTTATCAGCTGACACGGCTGTCGCTTTGCAACACTGGTTTAAGCGCTTACAACAAACACACAGAGAGAGGAAACTTTCTGGGGCCAATAAGTTTAACAATACCTCAAACGACAACCTTGAACGAACTCAAAGCTATGCCTCGCTGGGCGACTTACCTAAATTAACGTTAGATGATACTGCCGCTTCTTGCACTTCCACTGTTAACGCTCGCTTTCCACTCTGTCCAGCAACAACAACATACACTGATCGGATCGTTCTCACCGCATTTAACATTCCAAAGCGGCCGGCGGGACGTGGACGTGGTAGTCGTCGTTGTCCTGGCGCCGAATCCGTGGCGTCTCGGGATTAGCAAAGGATGCCTGCTAAATCCAATGGGGCAGCCTGAGGTTAGCGTTAGCTCTCGCTCGCACACACACACTCACTCTCTGGCTGACTGGAAGAAGGGAGGATGGATAGATGGATGGAGCACAGGGTGGAGGAGCCAAAGCCGGAGCGGGAACGGAAGCCGGAGCGAGGTTAGTTAGTACTTTTCCGCGCCGTGTCGTCCCTGAATAAATGGCATATATACCGCTGTATGGGTGTACGTGTATATGCCTCGTCTGTATGCAGCGTGGTCCGTGAGAGAGAGAAAGAGAGAGAACGAACGCGAGAGAGGGAGTAGATTACCGAAGGATGTTGATGCCTGGTGGAGGCGAAAAGTTTTTCGTGTCCCTTTTGGCTTCCTCTTTCGCTTCGATTGCACTTTGATGTAAATGCCGCACTTTTGCAAATGTCTCGCACAGTTCACTGTTTTTTAGTGGTGTTTCCTTTTTGTATTTTATTTGTAAGTAAATAATTGCTCGCTATTGCGCTGTTGTCTCTGCTTCTTTCTTCACTGCACAAGCACTGTGTCTGTGACCCTGTGTGTGAGTTTACGTGTGTGTGTCTCTGTCTTTGTTTTCTCAGTTCATTGAAATTTCACCCGAACTAGCGAATTGGGCATAATTCGCTGCCCGATTTGCGTGTCTTTTACGTCACCAACAGTCAAATGCACGCGTTCCCGGTCTTTCCGCGACTTTAAGATCCACTATGGAGGGTCAATAGGCAATTTTTAGCGCCCGAAATGGCTCTAAATTGTACACAAAAATGTTCCGCAAAAAAACTTTGTGGCTGTCACGAATACAAACACACAGGAATTAGGGATGTAAAATTCTGTTATCGATGCTGCACAACCATCGATAGTCTGTCCGATTTTTAGTAAACATTTTTACAGTCTGTTTTTGCAAGATAGCAGCCCGTTTCTTGTTCAACTTCATTAAAGTGTATACTGACCGCCTGTTTTTAATGTTCTTAATACAAGTTGATTAGTTTTTATCTCAAATATAGTAGTTGTTTACATTATATCGATTGTAGGCATCATTTGGCGTGCTTGATCGTTGCAGACCGCCCTAATGGTATCAACTATCGATTAATCTGTCAATGCAAAGACCTCCTAAACTCTGTTTTATTTCCCGGTTTTCATTTTTGCTATTATTTAAGTCTATATCGGCATTATGGGTGACCAGAACTCAGACGATGAAAGTGGTGAGTGGCTGCCGATTTTTGTGGCCCAAACAGTAAGAAAGTATGGTGATTTTCAGGTTCCTCAGGCTCAAGTCGCAGTGGCAGCCGCAGCGTCACGCCGCGAGGCAGTGCACCCGGGTAGGTTTGTGGCAATTAAGCAGCATGGAATGTTTGTTTGACGCAATTTTCCAGATCTCCTCGCAGTGGCAGTGACCGGTCCCGCTCTGGTTCGAGATCCTCGAGATCTCGATCTGGTTCTGGTTCTCCGCGAAGTGCCCGTTCCGGATCCGCTCAAAGCCGTCGCTCAGGGTCGAGGCATAGTCACCGATCGACATCTGCTCACAGCCAAAAATCTGGGTCCCCACACAGTCAAAGATCTGGATCTGCTCATAGTCGAAGATCAGGGTCGCATCAAAGCCGAAGATCAGACGCCTCCATAAAAAGTCGCAAGTCGGGATCGCCACAAAGTCGCAGGTCTGAGTCCCCCCAGAGCCGCAGATCAGGATCCCCCCAAAGCCGCCGGTCAGGATCCCCCAATAGCCAGAGATCGGGATCCGCTCATAGTCAACGATCTGGTGTAGCTCGAAGCGCTAGATCCCGATCCCACTCTCGTAGTGGAACCGCTAAGGGCAGCGGTAATGAAGAGTCGCGCTCAAACTCGCCAAACCTGCAGATCGATGATGAACGTGCCCACTCAAAAAGCAAAAGCAAGAGCAAAAGTAAGAGTCGTAGCAGAAGCAGGAGCGGCAGTCGCACTTCCAGGAATAGCTCCAAGACGGGCACGCCATCCCCCAACCGAAGTCGTAGCCGCAGTGGATCCGGTTCGGGCAGTGACATGGGCGTGCCCAAGAAGAAGGTGCGCCGCACAAGTGGATCGGATCAGGAGAAACGAAAGAGTGGCAGCGATAGCGATATGGAGGAATCTCCGATCAAGAAATCGCGGCTAATTGACTCGGATAGCGAGAGCGACCAAGAGGTTAGTTTAAATTACCCGATTTTTGTGATTTTATTCTGAAAACTGAACAAAACGTATAATTTACAATTCGGTAGGCGAAAAAGGTTGCTCCAGCGGCTGCTGATATCTTTGGTGACGCAGATGACATCAGTGACGATGATGATGCATTTGGCCCGGCCACCAGTAAATCTCCGGCACGTTCCAAGAGTCGTAGCAGAAGCAGGTCCCGCTCACGTAGCCGGTCTATGAGTCGGTCACGTTCCCGCTCCCGTTCGCGGTCCCGTGATCGTGCCGCATCCCAGGTGGCGCTGCCGCCCCCCAAAGAGGATGAGCCGGAACCGTTGCCAGAGACACGAATCGATGTAGAGATTCCCCGCATCTCGGCGGACCTCGGAAAAGAACTACACTTTATCAAGCTGCCGAACTTCTTGTCTGTGGTCACACATCCCTTCGATCCGGAGACGTACGAGGATGAGATCGATGAGGAGGAGACGATGGATGAGGAGGGACGGCAGCGCATCAAGCTCAAGGTCAGCAACACGATCCGCTGGCGTGAGTTCATGGATAACAAGGGCAACATGGTACGAGAGTCGAACGCCAGATACGTGCGCTGGTCGGATGGTAGCATGTCCCTTCACCTGGGAAACGAGATATTCGATGCCTATCGGCAGCCGCTTCTGGGCGACCACAATCATCTGTTTATCCGCCAAGGAACAGGTCTGCAGGGCCAGTCGGTATTCAGGACCAAGCTCACCTTCCGGCCCCATTCGACGGAGTCTTTCACGCACAAGAAGATGACCATGTCGCTGGCCGATCGCTCCAGCAAGACCAGTGGCATCAAAATCCTCACCCAGGTGGGAAAAGACCCCACCACAGACAGACCCACTCAGCTTAAAGAGGAGGAGGCCAAACTGCGACAGGCTATGCGCAACCAGCACAAGGCTCAGCCCAAGAAGAAGAAGGCGGGTGCTGGCGAGCCACTCCTGGGTGGTGGTGGCAACTCATCCTATCAGCACGACGATGGGAGCGACGATGAGAACGCTATAAGCTTGAGCGCCATTAAAAATCGATACAAGAAGGGCTCATCCAGCGGCGGCACTCAAACGGAAGTGAAAGCATCTACCATCTACTCATCCGATGAAGACGAGGGCTCCGACTTTGAAGGGCGACGCAACAAGAAGGTTGACAAAGCCAAGGCAAGCAAGGCGTTACGCGATTCCGATAGCGAATCGGATGCAGGCAGCGTCAAGAGTGGCAAAAGCGGCAAAGATGATAGCAGCGCGGGTGGCAGCGAGCAGGAAGGCAGCCGTAAGAGCCCGGGAAGCAGCAAGTCTGGCAGTGGCAGTGGCAGCGGCTCCGGCAGCGGATCGGGTAGCGACAATGATGATTAACTTCTTTTCCGGTTCTTATAAATATACGTGATTCTTAAGACAGCCAATAAATATATAGATATGCAACTATATGTACTTCTTTGTATTAAGAGTAAAATCTAACCAAAAACACCTCCTTATGAGGTTTGACCTATTTGACGATCGCACCTTTATCTCAACAAATTTCTGACATGAAATAATGTGAATAATGACTAGTTAGTTTTTTTTTAATTAGCTCTTAACTGAAAAAATGCTTTTTTAAAACAGTGTTGTTTTGTTGAAGAATTTGTTTAATATAATAACTAATTTTGCATTACCCTGGCATTGACACCGTCCAACCTTTGCGTCCGCATCGTAACAACTGTGTTTAAGAAATGTGCGTTCCCTTATTTAAAGATAATTCTGTGTATCTTTCCCAAGCGCAAAACAATACTTAATATGACCTCTTATTCAAGCAAAATGTTGTTTATCGGGACAGGTTCGAAAGTCTGTGAAAGTCAAGAAAACTTAAGATAACATACACTTGTTTTTAAAGTTACACGGCCGAAATGCATATCTCTGTTTAATATAAAATATGGCTAAACCTATGCATATGCATCCAAACAACAAATAAAGTAAAATGAATATAGCCTACTTTGTACTAAAAAGTAGTAATTTGTTGGCTTACGGAACTCCTGAATTCGTTTGGCCAAATTTAGCTGGAAAAGGCAGAGATTAAGCAAGCCGTCGAACCGTGAGAAGAGATAAAACACACGTTTTATATATATATATATATTTCCATAAATTATTGCTTAAATATTTTGTTTATACAATTAGTCTACATTACATACATACATATATGCTTAGAACCAAAATGCATGTTTATTAAACTCTTTTCTCTGTTATCTACAACTGCACTTGAGTTTTCAAATATATATAGTGTAGATTAGTTTTTTGATGTTGGATTCTACAAAGGTACTTGCCGCCTTGCCTAAAACGAAATATTCCAGTCTGATTAGGATCCTCCTCCTTCTATAGGATCCACAAACATGTATAAGTGTTCGACTTGGAAAGAATATCATAAATATGCTTAAACCGAGTTTCTTTGTGTGTTAAATATATGATTGTGCGACAGTTTTTCCGTTTACATATATAGTAAATAACGGTGTGAGTTTGTAAATGCTATGTCAGCTTTTGTATAAAAAAGATTCGCTAGTTGCACCTTTTTAGCCAAATATCATGGGTCAGACTGTGGTTCTTGGCTTTGTGTGTGCTAATTATAAGGCAGTTTTCAAAGAAACACAAATACGTGGTGATATATGTACGTTATGTTTTCTGAGCTCTTAGAAATCATTTGGGACTCGGTTCTCCTTTAAGTACATCCGAAAACATTTACCGAATGCCCCAACTCACTCTGTTTATACACCTTCCGCGTTCCAATTATTGGTTAATTTTAGCTGCTTGGCACACTTGCGATTTTTCATTTAGCTAATACTCACAAAAATAGCCAAAATCAGCAAAAAGCACTTAATGAATGCAGTTGGCAGTTTAAGTCGGTTTGAATGCCGTTGTCGGGAATAAAAAAGGGCTTCTTTGACCTCCCATTTTGTCCGTGAATCTCTCTCGCCCTCTTTTCCTGGTAACACGCCAACAAGGAATTCTATCAGTATATGAATATGTTTTTCTGCTGCTCCTCTCTCTCCTATTTGTAAAATAAAATGTTGCACGAAATGCACTTTATAGCGGGTACACATATCGGGAGGTGGCCGACGGTGATTTCATCAGCAGGCCTGCGAATAGAAGGCAAAAGAAAAAAGAGTTGGTGGCGGGATTGGCTTGTCAACAGTTTAAGCGAAGTAGTAGGCCGTGGCCAGCACTGCACTGATGCTCAGCAGCACCGTTGTCTCAATTAACTACTATAGGAATATGTACATGCCTGTCGACGACAGGAGGACGGCGTTATTAGCCATCCCGATAAACAAAAAAAATAAATAGTTCGATTTGTTTGAGATCCCTTCTGGGATCTGGGTTTAACTACATTGCAGAGATTTGCGAAAATATAAAGAACTCCGACTAATTGAATTTAATTGGAACTCCTAAACATCATATAAATTATGTTCAAATAATCTTTAATCTTCTCAAAACTGGTTAATAGTGTATACAAACTTCGGCTGTTTAAAGTACGTTTTCTTTCTTGTTATTTAAGTAATTTAAATCTTTATTAATCTGCACATAATTTGTGGTTTCTTTTCATTATTAATTTTGAAGTTTGGAACCTAGGAATTGTAATCTCCGAACTTTGTTTACCCTTGCAGTTTGTATTGATTATTGTAAATTGTTCTACGCCCCTATATTATGAAATGCTAATATAAAAATGCTCATATCTCAATGCAAATGAGAACTCGGCTTTTGATGCTGTTCAAGAATACACATATGTACATATGTACATTCTGTATAGGGTCGGAAACGTCACAAACTTCTGACAACACATCTATAAATTTTTTTTTATTTAAGACAAAGGAACAGAGCGAAGTCCGCACAAAGATTCAATTATGTTTATAGTTGTGATGCATATATTGCAAGGAAAGTCAGTCAACTTACATGAATCGAACTCGTCTCGTAGCCGCCCTTGCTCTGCATCGATGCAGAGATCGCGTTCAGGCGGTTGGCCGACAGCTCCACGTCCGCCGAACCGATGTGGCCAGTATGGACGAAGTTCGTGGGATTGCCGATCATGGACCGGTCGATGCGCAGGCGTTGGTGTGGGCGGCGTGAGGGGGAGCGTTGCTGCTGGAAACAGCACGAGAACCACTGCAGCCAGATCTCGCCGGTGCTGGCCATCTTCCCCTCGGTTCGCTTTCTGGACGGCGTTTCAGACTGTTGATTGTGGCGACTATGGTGGGGATCAATCGTGAAGCTGTTGTTGCTGCTCCTAGCCAGGTAGACGACACTCTCTGCAGCGTTTGTTACGCGCCTCGGCACACTGCAATGATCTAGGGAGAGGGTTAAGCATTGATTAGGCAACGTTTGTGGATTAAAAATAATGCGAGAGCCTTGATTGATTTTAAGGCTTTATACAGCAATAGAACTTAGCCCACTCAAAGAGGCCTGAATGTGGTCAACTTATGTGGGAGGATGTTCACTCGAACATACAGTATGTGTGCATATCTGCATGCTGTTTGTCTGCTCTAGTTGCTGCCCCACTTGTTGTTACCTTGCTTTTCACTTGGCTACACACACGCAGATTCACAGATGCGGATACAAATGAAGCTACAGATGCGGACACCTTGGGCGACGAGAGCATCCACAGATCCAAAAGAACAACGAAACAACACAATAACAGAAGTATGTATGTGGCCCGAGGTGTTGCCTGGGAAGCCGCAAAGTTGAGAGAGAGAGAATAAAGAAATAAGCAACTAAAATCAACAATTAATTGGCACTTTTGTGTAATTAAGATTGAGAGAAAGACACGAAACACTTTGACGAAAGAACCAGAAAAAAGACAACAGCGGCCTAACCAGTATTCACAGCGAAGCTATCACTCATGATCTTCGTGGTTCGCAGCTCGTACTAGTTCTGCGGAATATCTTGTATTCAACATTCGTTTGGATAAACTTCCAATGGGAATACCTGTTTTGGGGGAAAATTGCAGCACACTAAGCCAATTCATTTTGGGGATTAAATACAACTGTACCTAAGCACCTGGATTCAAATCTTACTAATAAAAGGCAAACTAATTAGTGTTTACTCACTTAATAGTAACTAAAGCCAAATTCTAAACGAAAGCACTTTCCAACAAGGCAGATATAAATGAAATGTAAATAATTGAATTAGTTTCGTAATCGGGACTTAAATAAACAAACATAAGCCTTGTGATTAAAAAGCAATTTTTAAGCAGCCAACCGTTTCATCGGAATCAACAGATTTTAGAAAAGCCTTACTATGCACCACCGTTTCCTGAACATATAAATTTTTATTGGGAACCAGTTTTTTACGATCACCCTAAGCTGATTTCCAATTCTGCTTGTATTTATGTACATAAGTGTATCTTGTTATCCCTTGTGTACACTCGGTGCTCATGGTCACTAATTTTAAAAACTGACCGAACCAATTAAGCGATTAATAAATAAATAAGGTTTAATTGTTCTTATTTTATAGTGCACTGATTTGTGCCACAGCATATGAGGTAAAATAGTCTTCCTATTTGTGTTATCCCTTTCCTCAAAGTGTCATTAGATCATGGCGGTTATCATGGCCATACAAATGTTCAGCTCAGTTCCCTTCGTTGTATACTTCTTGAGCTTTCTACAAGTGCGGAGCCCGAGCCTGACCAGGCCATTGGGCAATTAAAGCTGCTCAAGCGTCTTTAATGCGCCAGTGAAAACAAAATGAAAGTGCCAGGCGGCAGGGCAGAGATGTGGATGAGGAGCTCGGGCTGCTGGTTGGAACATGGAGATGACGGTTGACGTTGCTGAGCGTGAGCTCTGCGAGCCGGCTTATTGTTTTGCCAGCAGTATCTTTACTTTCTGAGAGCGAACGTTAACATTTTTTATCTCAAAATCGCGCTGCGACGCGTGTCACGCTAACAACAACTTTAGCAACAATAGCAACAGCAACGCGTACAAGCCAAGCCAAGAGTAATTGACAGACTGAGAAACTGAAGGAATGAATGACTGACGAGCGGCAAATGCGCTAAAGCGTTTCAATTTTCTGTGTCAAAAGGTTATTAAAGTGAGAGAGGCCCTGCAGAGAAATGTGTATACACTGGGAAAAATGCAACACTTTCTAGGAGCCAGAGCCTAATTCTAAGAAGATTTGTTTAACAATTTCAACTAAGTAAATAAAGCTAAATACATATATTTTTGCAAATTTACACCCAAAGATTCAAACGATTTTCGGACAATAAAAAATGATGTATATTTAAAGGGTTTGATTAATCAGAAATTTATTATCCGCATTAAAGTGGGTGGTTAAATCATTAGATATTTTATATCATGTCCATAGAATCGATAGATTTTTCTGTGACTTTTGTAATCTTTTTCTAAAGAAGAAAACTTCCGCTTTCTTTCTGTGCTTATCAATCATTTTAATATGTAGCTGTATTCATTCGAAAGGTACGCACATTTTCCACCGACTTTTGTTTTCCCATTTAACTTGAACTGGGGCTGGAAATCAAGTGTTTATGTGTATCTAGCTTGTCTGCCGGTTTATGTAAATAACATTTATGCGCGGGCAAACAGACAAAGAAAAAACATTTAAACACCTTCATACATAGACACATACAGATATTTATACAATGTGCATGTTTAGAAAACGAAAGCTAGACAACCGTTAATTACCAATCGAGTGACGTACTTATCCGGCGGAGCTAGAGATGTTGCAGGGGGAAATTGATAAAAAAAAAATTAAATAAATAAAGCACACCGAGCTCTCGACGTGTCGACTGCAAATTACTTTGCAATAATCATAAACAAATGGATTCGCAGTGCGTACTCGATTTTCTTCGTTTGCGCGCCCCCAGACATTTATAAACATTTTCAGCTCTCGGGGCCTTTGCAGCCTGCTGACATCATCGTCGTCGATCTGGCGGGGTTATTGAATTATAACAAAAAACGAAAAATGGGAGAGACCTCGAGTAATTATAATTCCATTTAAACCGCTTAAAAACTTTGTTTTTGTGAAAACCTAACGGCATACGATCTCGTAAAAGTACCCTTTAATTTTCAAGTGCTATGGAACTCGAGAGCAAAAAAGGAACTAGTTTTAAGATATTCCGGAAAATTATTGTTTATTTAAACAAATATTTCAGTTTTATTGTTAGTTTTTCCATTAAAGAATATAACGGGAAATCGTATCATACAAATGTGCCACAGTAATAAAAGTTAATTTTAAACGAATTGACATTTTATCATTGGACAGATTTTTAGGATTTCAGAGCATATATTTTAGTCCTTTTATTATTTTAGTCATAATTTGAGCCATTGGATAATATTTTATCAAAGTCCTCTATTAAGCAATCCCATCGGATACCGCCTCGTAATCGCGGATTAGCAAAGCCATCAAAACCGTCTGCGACTCCCCAAAACTTGACCCAAAAACTCCCCCAAATAAGTAAATAAAAAGCCAAAATGCTCGTAATTTGGCAAATCTCCGACAATTCACACGCGCCAAAAAGACATTAAAAGCCCGTTGATATTTCTTTTCCTACAGCGGAAATGAGATGTATGCAATGTGAATTCACAAACTGTCGAAGGAGGGAGGTAGTGGAGAGCACGAAACGAAGTGATGTACCGTCTGGTTACATCACTTTTTGGGCACAGCGAGCGACAAAGAAGGGGCTGGGCATGGATTGGATGTCGTTGAATGCACGACGACGATGACGACAACATGCTTTGCATAAGAAGAGAGTCCGGCACGCAGCCGGGGTTCAAGAAACCAATAAACAAAGTGTTCAAGTTAATTTAAATCGAATTGTTTAAAACACAAGTATTGTTCTGGGAACATTTCCATTATTATTGCCCAGTTCTCTTTATTTCAATATTACTTTGCGGGCAGTTTCACAATAATCACTAAGGAACACTCGCTGCACTCCACAATCACTTCGGATGATGATTCATCCTCTCCGGGTCCACCGTCGAACAGATACTGACCGCCGCAGCGGCAATCATACGCGTAACTCCACATTGTCGCCGCCGGGCCTTTGTCTGCCTGTGGTTCTTGGGAGGGAGGAGCCCCCTCATCATCGTCATCTTCATCGATTTCCACTTGGATCCGCTGCATTTCGGAGAGCCCAATGCTGGCGTATATATTGCTGTGCGCTTGGAATTTTGACTGCAGCAATTCGGCATCGTAGTGCTTACGCTTGATGGGATCTTTCAGTGTGTTCCACGCAGCGTTTATCGCATTAAAGTCACTGCTGTTCTGGGACTCTGATCTCGAACTCGGATTTGGGTCATGGAGTTGTCGTAATTTGTCAGGATGACATTGTAGAATCAATTGTTTGTAGCTGCACTTGATCTCCTCAAAACTGGCGGTGGAACTCACATTCAAAAGTTCATAGAAGTTGTCAGACATCTGCAAATGGAAAATCAGTGATTCACATTTGTGGAAATTAAAAGTTTATGTTTTACTTACTTTAAATTTTAAGGAGAACATTTCATTTCTGTTCTTATATTATTGCTGCGATCAATTATCACTTTACACAATCAGTCTAAACTTGTCTCGTTAATAAAATTGTAGTAATAATTAATATACGACGAATATATATATATATTTATTACTACTTTTTATGATATTTCAAAAATTCTTGTTCCACTTTCTGCTTCTTTTAGTTTCTATAATAAATTAATGGCACAATCCATGATACGAAGTGTTGCGTTTCAAAAACTTAACTTAAAACCGCGCAGATAGTTTAATTTGCATTATTTTACCGAAAATGTGCGTTTGATCTTCTTTCCAAGGAGTGTCTTTTTCAACACTGAACGTTCTAATGTCAGAAAACAGCTGTTTGTTGTTTACAAAGATACGCTCCGAGGAATAAATAACTGTTAATGAATACAATAAAATAGGCACAGACACAAAACACACCCGCACAGTCACGTAGTTGACAGACGAAGCTCTGTTTTTGTTATTGTGAAAAACGGAAACGTCCCCAAGAAGGAGCGTGTGTGGGCGTTAGTGAATTGTGTTGCTAGGTGGTGATAAATACGAATGCTCGCTGGTTGTATGTTGTACTGCACGTCTACTAATTGTAACTCCCGTTTGATCCCCATAAAAAGAAAAGCGGTACACATGCCATTTGCACTTGGAGAGCCGAAAAACAAGGTCAACAAACTGGTTCGGCAGCAGCAGCCGAAAATATATACTGAATGTACAAACACACATAAACAGTCCCGCACACATTTTGACCCAATTTCGAAATTAGCGAAAAAGGAAAGAGGAAAACTAACATCCCCAGTCGCAGAAACTCAAGGGTTTTACAAGTATCATTTGCAAAAACTTGCCTTTTATTCGCGTGTGAAGAAACTGCCGTGCAGCGGTAGATTGTTTACCAATTGGCTTTATTCTTGGGAGAGTACTTTAGAACTAGTTTTGCCGAACTTTTAAAGTCTCTTTGCAGTCTTATTTTTTATGAACACAAACACGCGTAGAATAATCGCCCGAAGCTCGGAGTCGACATGAAAAGCGCCACTCAATATTCGATTCTCCTTTATTATTTTATTATTTAGTGTTTGAATAGCGGAGCGACAAGAAAATAGTGATGTCGAAAAAATCGATGTTTTCGACATCAAGGTTTTTCTTGGCGATGTTTTCCGATGTTTTTCGATGTTTTTGTTGATGTCGATGAAAAGCAATGCATCGATGTTTGACGAAACATCGGTTGAATATTGCCTTAAGAAGTTAAGATTGTCGGTTAGAATATAGATAAGAAAATTTTAAAAATTAAAAAGCAATGAAAACATTAAATTTATTTATTTTAATCTTTTGTTTATTTTTATAATCTCTAACTCAATGAAAAGGAAAATACTGCTGTGAAAGCATTATTGTTATATTATTTTAATAAAATATATATAATATTTATATGTATATATAAATAAAAAAATATTATTTTAAAACATACGTATATTTCGCTATTTTCAGCTTTTCTTAAAATTGCAATCATTGCTAAATTTTGTATCTATCATCGGCCCCCTAGGCGGATACGCGATGGCAACTTTTGCACCCGGCCACCCAAGCGTATAAGCAACGGCCCCAGCTACGTCACGATCAAAGCAAAAAAATGTTCATTGCAATGAGTGCGAGTGAG
>VNJV01008106.1:0-23586 GCA_008042635.1 Drosophila nikananu
GAGCATGCATTAGTGCTGTTAGGGCCTCCTCGCTGCCCTCAGTCCACTGTCCGTCATCGCGTTTGAGCTGACTCTGTATGGTGGGTTGCTTCGATAGCAACTTCCGGAGTCTAGCCGTTTCTGGGGCCGTCTCGATATTGGAGCAGAAGTTTCTCCACGAGCTTCTTTGTGCCCTGCGTATTTCCTTCTTGTAATCCCTGAGAAGGGTCTTGTATTCCTCATTGATCACATCCTCTTTCGCCTCTTTGGCGATTTTGAAGAACTCTCTGAGGTTATTGCGTAGGAGCGAAAGATTGCTGTTCCACCAGGGTGGCTTGGTCCTCTTTCTAGACCTAGATGTCGGGCAAGCTGCGCGTTGCGCAGGACTGCACTTTGGCCCCCCTCCTTGGGTAATGGGGTCGCAAGGTGCAGAACCTTCCAGTCCGCAGTTGGGATGTCCGGATTCTGTCGCTGCAGCAGCTTCAGCGCCCGGTCCCCTTGGATTGCGATGGGGAAAAGTACCTTCGTCGGGTCATCGTTGCACTTTAGGATTTTTACCCCGTTCAGCCACCCGGCACCATCAAATGTGGGCATGGGGGCCTCGGGGTCTTCCTCCATCCGTGCAAACAATGACTCAACGAGTCGCGCATGCACCAACTTCCACCGCGGCTCGGTCATCTTGCCGGCTTCATCGCTTTTGTCAATGAGTGCCACGATCAAGTATCGTTTGGTCACCTCACTGACTTTAAGCTTCTTCGTCTCAGGCTTCTTCGCTTTCAGGGGGGGGAGCGCCTGCCTCCTTCGGCCCGCGTCGCCGCTTGCTCCCCGGTGCGTCCTTATTGGCGCTCTCGGTTGAGCGTTGCCTCTTGTTGGCAAGCGACTCCTCCACCTTGTTGGCGAATCCGCCCGTGGATGCCATGTTGGGGAGGTTGGCGAAGTGCAGCCTGCCCTCTGCGACCCTTTGCTCGGCCCAGGTGAGCTTTGCCTTCTCCTGTGGGGATAGGGCGGCTTTATCCTTGAGCCGGCTCTGGATGCGAAGGGCGGCTTTGTATTGCGCCTTAGCCTTCATCCCCTCGCTTGTACGCTTCGGCCCGTCCCTGCGCGGGGAGCTGGTGCCTGGTATAGGCGAGCGGAGAAGGCTTTCCTCCTCTTCTTTAGAGAGCTGCACGCTCTCCAGGTCCGAGTCTGCATCGGATATGGCACCTGAGCGGCTTAGCTTCCCATGCGACGTTGTGGCAGTAGCATTACAACTGACATGACCTGCTCCCGTCAAATCAGAGGTGTGACCGCTGGCCCGCCGGTGGTAGCAGTCACGCCTTCCACCGACGTTTGGGCTGATATCCCAGCCCCGGTTGATATCCTTTTTGTGTCCATATCAGAATAAACTGGTAAGTTTTACGGGGAACCACCCACTTTGCGTTTTATGCCTAACCGCCAGGCACCTCCACCCATGGCAAATGATTCATTTCCTCCGGCATTTCCAGCGGAAGGAATTGAACCGTTGCCTTAGCTAGACACTGTATTACCACGGACGGAGCAGGCAGCAGTGCATTACCCGTTGTCCGGGATAATACAGTGCCCATTGCCCAGCCGGCGCCCTCTTGGACGGTTCAGATGGAGGATTTTCGCCAGCCAATGTGCCTTCAAAAGAATGAGTAAAAATTTTAAATACTTCCATAGATATAGCTAGTATAGTGCCACGTCTTCAATACCAGCTGCCAGGAACTTTAAACTTTAAACGCTTTTTTCTCGAAACTACAATTTTCAAAACGGTTGAAATTATATCTCAAGTTCTATCGAGCCGATTTAGTTGAAATTTTGTGTGCATCTTCTCAAGACATGCCTCTATCGCATGAACAAAAAATAACCATTTTTAAAATTTAAAAAAATTCATAAAGTAAAAAAAAAGTAAGGACTCCGTGACTCCGCTTTTTTTACTCCCCCCTTCAACAACTCATAACATTTACAGTTTGGTATTATTTTTACCTTTTTTTAATACATTCTTTTAATATTAATAAACGCTTGGTAAAAAAAATTTATACTAAAAACATTTTTTGTTTCTTATTTAGAGCACCCGAAAAAACACCTAAAATGCATGCCTCTGCCTTAGAATACCCCCTTAAAATTGTCACTCAAGCTACGTATCCAGTTCTTAAAGTTGTCACGCAGCGCAAAAATGTGTATTCCTTTGAAGTGTGACCGCTCTTTGTACTCGTTGTTCGGCATTTTATGAGGGCCAATGACGCGGTCATAGCTAAGGAACTCAGATGATTGGATATGGGCTCTATTAGGCAAGGGTGGGATCCGTGTTCCGTTCAGGGAGAAACATGATGGCACCAGTGACCATACCCATGGAGGAGAAGCTGGATATCCTGTGCCACTTGCATAACGAGATGACAAGGTGGCTCTTTTTCCCTTCGATTGTCCTGCATCCTTATTTATAATTATATCCTTTTTCGTCCTAGCTCTTTTAATGCTAATTCATATAATTTCTCAATTTCGAAAATATTGTATTTGTCTCTATAAAATAAATTAGGACTGTTTTCGTTTTTTTAATTCGACTTTTCCACGCATTTTTGTTCATGGAGGGATCCATAGTTTGAAATATGTGAAGCTCAGAACGAGAGGCAAACATTGGTGACAGCCAGTTTTATTAAAATTTGTATTCTTTTTCGCTACGCGTTATGGAAATACTAAAACGCGCGCCCCTAAATAATCTCCTAACGCCTGTACCGTTCTAGTATTTTCGAACCTGAACTGGATATCACCCTTCGAAACAGACCTAGGTGACAAGCTGTCACCAACCATTGCCTCTCGCTCTCTCTCACTGCTTTGCCACAGTTTTGTTCTGTCTGGATACTAGGCTTAAATGACAAACTGTTTCAAACCATTTGCCTCTCGCTCTCTCTCACTGCTTTGTCACAGTTTTGTTCTATCTGGATACTGGATGCTTTAATGTAAACTAGCAGCACGAAATAAGCTTCAGCTTGAAAAAATTATTCTGAGAGTAATTTAAATTAATTTTAATTGAACAGTTTTATATTTAAAATAATTAATTTAATTGTTTCCGATAACTTTAAGAGTAGCAGTGATGTATAAAAGTTAAAATTCTTAACTGCACAAAATAAGCTGCGATAAAAGCTAAACCGATGTAAGCTTGTCGTGAGACAAGCTTTTGTACCCGTTCGTAGTGCTTAGGAAACGATATTGTCACTAATACATACATACATGCAAGAACAACAAGATTATAATTATAAAACTGGTAAGCAAGTTTGCCGGGCGAATTAATGGTGATCTTTCGTAACTAACATAAAACAAATTTTCTAAATACAAAAAAAAAAACTGAAAAAAATTTTTTATACTTTTTGCTTTCTTGGGTAGTAACATAACATAAATGTTACCAACAAACTAAATGTTGTAAGCAATATATCGAAAAGCAAGATTGAGGAAAACTAAACAAAATACATAAGCCTTGCTGAAAGGAACGAAAAAAGATAATTTAATATGATCCGTCATGATAAGGGTTATTATATGAGAATTAGTTAACTAAAACATTTTAGATTCCAAATTTTCTTTAAATTATTTGGTTACACCTTTTGCCATGCAGAGCAAATAAATCTAATGTGCTTGAAACAGTTTTACCCACTCCGTACCGTAAGTCTCTTAGGGAATACCCTGCATACACAAATGTAAAATATTTTGCCCGAAGACAGATAAGTTGGCAACACTGCCTTGTTTCCACTATCGAAATATAACAGCTATCGATATACGAGAGATTAATTAGTTGCAGCTCTGTGCCTATTAAACAGAACACATTGCATGTGGAGTTTGATAAAAAAAACCTTTTTTTGATTTGTAAAGAGAATTTAAAACTAACTAGAGTTAGTTTGATACATTGCACTGCTGCTGTTCCAACACTTAAAGTGTAAACTGTTTACTAGTTGTTCTTTACTTTTGTAAATACTTAAAATCGCGTGGAAGGAAGGGAGACACACACATGCTTCAGGTAAAAATTGGATCGGAAGAGACAAAAAAAATTAGCCAACAAATATTACATGATAAAATTTCGTTCGTTGAAATTGATAAAAAAGCATCTCTCCATAAAATAATGTATTTAGTACATATTTGGGTTTATGATTTGTATATAATAATAAATACAATATTTTATTTTTATTTGTGTGCGGTGTGAGAGCTTCATCCAGTATTGCCACAATAGCTACGTCGGCAAAAAGTATGTAAAGGCTACATAGGTACATATATGTACGTTGTGATTGGTTTTTAAGATCAAAATCCTTCGTTTATGTAAGTTTCTGAGCCTAAGAAAAGTTACTAAACTGTAAAACTCAGCTAAAAATATTGTATATTTTATTTCTTATAAAACCCGACATTTATGTAAGATTTTAAGCTCCATAAAACTTGTTAAAAAATTAAGTTTTCGTTGAGAACGGTTTCTTTTTAAATTAATGCATATTTAGTTGTTTTGTGAATAGAAAACGTGATTTTAAAATTAAAAATAAAAATCAAGAACTACCGATTTTAGGCCAGATTAGACAAAAACATATTTATATTATATATATTTTTCGGCATACATTTCAGATTTTGTTCAACCAGTGATAAACCCAATATATTCACTGGTTGTCTTACAATAAAAAAAAAGCTAATAATATAAAAACTCTATCTGCAGACTTCGATGGTTGTGTGACGACGTATAATATTGTGGGTCAAAAAATTGACCTTAGAAATCAATGAAACGGCCAAGTTGACCGTTTCTAGTGATTTCTCTTAAAAAGGCAAGCAATTCTAAGGATTGTACGTAATGCAACAAATTTTAACAACTGTATCGACACAATCAGATATAAATAAAGTCATGCAGCCCCATTCAGCACAAAATATGGTAAGATTCAATATAATAAAAAAAAATAAGCAAACAAGTAATTACTTTGAATTATCATTATAATTTTCAGTACGTTTCAACGGGAAACAACAGTTCTGCAAACAACCGTTCAAATCCACAGACAGGCGGCGGAGGATTATTTCGCGGTCCGCAACAACAGCCCTCATCATCGGTGAATGCTCCTCGTGGAGGTGGTGTCAGCGGAGGTGCTACGCGTCACGTGCATGTCCAACCGATGTATTCGCAGGCTGCACTTCACCAAAATATGGTGCTCCAGCCATACACACAATATAATCCTCGCCAGCAAACGTTTCCCACATCTCATCTTCAATATGCACCAACACCGATGCCCTACTATCAATACCAATATGTGCCAACTCTCCAGCAGCAACCGCCGCCACCTCCGCAACATACTCATCCGCGCAGCACCGCCGTCTCCGTAAATTCAAATAACAATCCATTGCAGGCTGTACAGGTTCAGCAGCAGCAGCAGCAACAATCTGGTGGTAATCCCGGAGGCGGTCCAGGAGGCACTCAAACCTCCCAAATACAATTACTAGCAGGTACAGTGCAAGGCCCTGGCGGCAACATGGGGCAGGTTGGTGTAGGAGTAGCTCCCATGGTTGGAGTAGGCGTCATGCCGCAGAGTGTCGTCCCGCCAAGTGTTCAAGTGCAGGTGCAACAGTCGAGCCGAAGACGACATCAACATCGCTTACCCATAATCGATCCAACCACTAAGAAAAATATATTGGAAGATCTTGATAAGGTGCGGAGTGAAACCAATAAATGTTAATTATAAGCAAAACATCTTTAATAATACAGGCCGACAACATTAAGAAACGGGAGTATAATTTTTTGAACGTTTTTTATGCTTTGCAGGTTTTTAACATATTTCAACTTAAAAGTGCTCAACATTTAGGTTTCTTGTACTTTTTAGGTGCTGTAAATTTAATGCTTTTATAATTATTCTTATTATTATTTCAAAATGATCGGTACGTCGATCTTAATCTTTAAAAATTGGAAAAAATATTTTGGGCTGAATTCATGATATCATTTGTTGAATTTATATAGACATAACCTTTATTCTTTGCACCTTTAGGTTGAAATATCACAAAAGCTTGAAATGTTGTCGGCCTGTGTAATAGTTACGATCACATATAAAAGTGTAGATACTTGAAACTTTTTTTTTTTACTTTGCAGTCCAATTCAAACACGGAGAATGACTTCTCTAATGAGCAGCAGACTGCGGGGGCAGTTCTTACTGAAGCTTCTGCCACACGGATTCCTCAGCAAGATGGTAGTGTAATCCATCAGCATAATTTAACCAACTTACCAGCAATGGCAACCAACGATATCCGAACAAATTCGACGCCTTACAATGTCCCAATGGGTAAGATTATTCATATTTAGACTCTTGTTGACTCTTATGTTTTGTCGTTTGATGTTTCATTTTCGGCGATATATATATATATATATATACATATTCATATTTTCATATTTCAGAACCAATAACAATACAACGCCCAGATGCTGTAGGTCAAACTCCAATCGTATCCGCCATGTCAGATGCCCCTTCGGTGGAAATTTTGCCAACGCCTCAAAAAGTCAGAAACAAAAAGTAAGTTAATCTTATCACATTTTCTTTTGAATATTTAATACGTTTAAAATAAATGTAATGCCGAACTTATAGTAGCTTTTTACACAAAATTAAAAAAATTAAATACAGTGTCGAGCACATGTGGAGGTGGACCACATGTCACTTCTGTCTTCAAGGTGCTGTAAAATTCGTAAAAATTGATTAATTGACTTATTTCCTTTTTTCCATTACTACTTTGTTTTCGTCTAAGGCTTTTTTTTATAATGTGCTCGCCACTGTACATACATCATTTTATACAGAACATTAACAATTTTTTTTTAGAATACCCATAGTGCCACCTAAAAATGTCCCTGACTCTACTTCTGCAGATTTATCATCTACAAGTAAGTAAAAATATATTGATAAAGAAAAGTTTATTCCAAATCACTTCCTTTATATGAGTATTATAGTCAAATTGGACTTCATTTATAATTCTTAAAACTGCTAGATATAAAATTGCTTAAAATAAGCATGGGTTGAAATAAACAAGGAATAGAAGTTAACTTCGGCACGCCGAAGTTTGTAAACCTTTGCATCTTACAATTGGATTATTATGAATTAATCCAATTTGATCAAATGAAAAGAAAAACTAACAAGAACTATATAAGCCATTTATACATACATACCAAAAATGCTAGTTTAACGTTTACCTATATTACTATATACAAGTATACTATAATATAATACTACTACATAAAAATAAAATAAAATTGTGTTATTCCACGTATGTATAGTTTGGCAGCTATACGGATTTTAATAACAATTTTACCTCCTCAAAAAATAAGCTGTGAGCCACTGTATGTAGGATGTATTCTCATTTATCAAATTGTTGTGGCACTGTATTCGCATGTGGATGATGTGGTGCGAGTGGTTCATGTGGATATTGTGGATCAAATACGGCGAGCTTTTGACCACTCTTAGTTATTTATATTTACATACATATATTTGCACATACATGCAAACAGTGACCCGATATACAAAAAAAACATAATTCTTAATAGGCTTCGGTAATTAGTGGGAAACTCATGTTTATAATCAATGCATGCAGTTTCGTGTGTTCGCATAAAACATTGTAGGATTTTCTAAAATTATTAGAGCATAAACCTATGTTAAATAGAAGGCGCCGGCTGCTGCTTTAATGATAGCGCTTTTCCTTTTTTCATTATTTAGTTTACAGTTTAGTTTAGCGGATCGATCTGTTCGTCTTCTTTGAATGAATCATTATTTGATATGTATATACTTATCTATATGTCTATCTTTAGCGACTGTAGTAGTGATGTGAAATGCGTGCACAGTTTTAAAGAAACATATTTAAAAAAGGGGCTTTCTTTTTGTGATAATAAAAAAGTTTTGCAATTTTGTGCGTTAAAAATACAAATTTTAAAATTAATAAAAATAAAAAAGCAACTTAAAATTGTTATTATTATAAATAAAGTTTTTCGGTATTTGAGACAAATATATCATAGATGGAAAATAACTGTTCACCAGAGCGACGACATGCAGAATGAGTGATACGAGTGACGCTCACACATACTTATTAAATGACCAATTGACTGAAAAAAGCTATTTTTTTTTGTAAATTGAGTACGGAAACCTAAAGTACTTTTATTGGCCTCTAAAATCAGTTTTTAAAATTTGTACAACATTTTATTTTTCTCAGAGATAACGTATTTTTAATTTATAAAGATGGTTTCCCATACATTCTGACCTGACCTGTATTTGATACATATAAATTCAAAAGATTGTATCTGGGAGTCCAATAAATAATTTTTCGATATTTTAAAAATATTTTTGAAGGAACATATTGTACTTTAATATGCCCTAAAAATAGTTTTGAGAGAAAAAATCTTAATTGAAGTTACTGCACCTTAAATTTACCCACTTTTTGCACTGTTAAGTTGAAAGGATTGGCATCGAAAAACTATATTTTGGTTCTTGGCTCTGAAAAGCTTTCGGCGTGTGTAATTTTGTTTCTTTTCGGCGCACAGTGGTACAGTGGGAAAAACGCTATAATTTTCGGAACCCAACAAATATTTGCCTCTAGCCCGCTATTCGTCCGTTTTTGGTATTCATTTTTTTCCCGTAATTAATATCTTTACCACACATGTTTTGGATCCTTCCGGATTACAATTTCCGACCGCACGAAAGTCAAAAGTTATTTGAAAGCTATGTTAAATATTATTAACAAAACAACTCTTAACGTGGGCTATGGTATTTATTTGGACATTTTATACCTTGCAGGGTATTATATTTTTGGTCAAAAGTTTGCAACGCTGTGAAGCAGACATTTCCGTCCCTATTAAAATATATATTCTATTCTTGATCAACATCAACAGCCAAGACGATCTAACCATGTCCAAGGGACAAACGTTTTCCTTTCGAAAACCCGTTAAAGCCCTGTTGTTATTTCCCTAACTAATTCTTTTTTATTTTATTTCGTTTTTATTTCTTAGTTGAAACAATAGAAGTTTCTGAATTAAAGGACAAGGAGCAGTCAACAAAGCAAAATCTGATTAATCCTAACTTGATCGCAGGCGAGGTAAAACAATCGGCATCGACATTTGCAGTGAATACTCATATAACAACGGAGAATGTTGTGACACCTGTTGGATCTCTAGAGGCAGCTGAAGAAGTTCCGGAAACCACAACTAGGGAGTTTTCTATAGAAGAAAAAAACCTGTCAACAGAAGAAGAATTGTTAACGAAGAATATTCAAGAGTCTGAAATCAACAAGAATACTGAAGAAGAAAAAACACCTGAAGTTTTAGAAGATAGCACTCCACACTCTGAATCAACAGTTTTCGTTGATATTTCAGAAAAGAATAAAGGTTTAACTAAGAAACCAAGTGAAGAAGAGCATTCAGATGAAACTGATCAGTCTTCACTATCATCCATGGCATTAACGGAAGTTGTTCCTTCTTTAGAGGAGAAAGGAAAAGCTGTAGGAGAATCATCAGAAAACTCTATAAAAGCTGAACAAGAAGAGATAGAGACACTTATAGAAACTTCCTTAGAAAAAAATTATTCCCCCGAGAAAGATTCAGCAGAACTCGATGTTAAGCCCAGTTCTCTCGAAAAAGAAAAGATCTCATTGTCCTTTATTAACTACAATGAAGGTCAATGGTCACCAAGTAATCCTGATGGCAAAAAACAATACAATCGCGAACAATTAATGCAATTACGCGAAGCCAAAGCCTCGCGCATACAGCCCGAGGTAAAAAATGTGTCTATACTTCCGCAACCCAATCTTATGCCATCGTTTATCCGAAATAATAATAATAATAAACGCGTACAATCAATGGTCGGCATGATCGGCAATCGAGAGTCATCGGCTGGAGGTTATATGGGAAAACAACTATCGATGTCCGGCGTTCAAGGCCAAAGTCAAGGCTCTGGTGGCCGTAACAGTAGCATGAAGGGCATGATGATTCATGTTAATCTCTCATTGAATCAAGATGTTAAATTAAATGAGAACGAAAATGCCTGGCGACCGAGACTCTTAAATAAATTATCGGCGACAGAAAACGATAGTAACCTGAAGGCCACCCAAGAAAAAGATGATTTGGTGAGACGAGTTCGTGGTATTTTAAATAAATTAACACCCGAGAGATTTGATACTCTAGTTGAGGAAATAATTAAATTAAAAATTGATACACCCGATAAAATGGACGAAGTTATAGTGCTGGTTTTTGAAAAAGCCATCGATGAACCAAATTTTTCGGTTTCCTACGCTCGCCTCTGTCATCGTCTCATATCCGAAGTTAAGGCCCGCGATGAACGGATGGAGAGTGGAACAAAGTCCAATTTGGCACACTTTCGTAATGCCTTGTTGGATAAAACAGAACGTGAATTCACACAAAACGTCTCACAGAGTACGGCCAAGGAGAAAAAATTACAGCCGATTGTAGATAAAATACGGAAGTGCAGTGATCCAAATGAAAAGGCGGAACTTGAGGCATTTTTGGAGGAGGAAGAACGTAAAATACGTCGGAGATCTGGTGGAACTGTTCGCTTCATAGGTGAACTCTTTAAAATCTCCATGTTGACTGGGAAAATTATTTACTCGTGTATAGATACGTTACTTAATCCCCATTCGGAGGATATGCTAGAGTGTCTTTGCAAATTATTAACGACAGTCGGCGCCAAGTTTGAGCAAACTCCTGTCAACTCAAAAGATCCAGGACGTTGTTATTCCTTAGAGAAGTCTATAACCAAAATGCAAGCCATTGCCGCCAAAACCGATAAGGATGGTGCTAAAGTCAGCTCTCGTGTTCGTTTCATGCTTCAGGATGTTATTGATTTACGAAAAAATAAATGGCAAACCACTCGAAACGAAGCTCCTAAGACGATGGGACAAATTGAGAAAGAAGCAAAGAATGAACAGCTAACAGCACAGTATTTTGGCAATATTTCCGGGAATTCTACGTCCATTGGTTCATCGCAGAGCGGTGGAGGTTCTAACAAACGAGATGATCGTAATATGAATTCGCGATATGGAAACGAGACACGTTCCGGTAGTAATTACGGTGGCAGTCACAGCCAGCGAGGACATCATCAGCAACAGAATAACGCTGGAGGAGGTGGTGCTAGCAGCGGTGGTGGAGGTGGCTCCGGAAGCGCTGCAAATGGAGGAAATAACGATGACAACACTTGGCATGTTCAAACGAGCAAGGGTAGTCGCTCTCAAGCTGTTGACAGCAATAAATTAGAGGGTCTGGTAAGTTATTATTTTAAAAATAATAAACAATAAATAATAACTTACTAAACGTTATTATCTTTTTTCGAATATAATTTTACAGTCAAAACTATCTGATCAAAATTTGGAAACGAAAAAAATGGGCGGCCTAACGCAATTTATTTGGAACAATAATACAAGGCAATCGTCATCATCGGCGGCTTCTGCGACCCCATCATCAACACCATCAAATCCTTTTGCTGTTCTGTCCTCTCTTAGTGATAAAAACAGTAGCAGCAGCGACAGGGATCGGGATCATCATCACGATCATCGTGGACCAAGAAATAAAGGATCCTATAACAAGGGATCAATGGAACGCGATCGTTACGATCGAGGTAAGATTATATTATTTCTTTAGTTATAGCACTACGACGAATATAATAAATAAATATTTATTAAGGTATAAATTCGAGAACTGGATCATCGCAAGGATCGCGCGAGAGTTCCTCCTCGCGTCAGCAGGGAGGAGGTCGGAGCCTAATGAATTCTGCAGTTCAAAAGTCTGCTAGTCATTCAAAATATACGCAACCACAGCCGCCGACCTCGGTTCGTCACAACTCTAGCAATAAGGTGAGATACTGTTCTGTTCTTTATAAACAAACTAACTCTGGCAACAACAATTGAAATGGGTATTCTGATGTTCGCTCGCACATTCTGTTGCGCTGTTGATCTTCCCGTTGTATCTCAAGGCCACTCTTGCTATATAAGGTTAGACATGACTCCTTTACTGCGTTGCAAGCTTTTGGTCAAACTTATTGAAACCGTGCAAGGGTATAAGTACCATTTTTAAAATTTATCAATTGTCATATTTTGTTTAGGTACAATCAAATTCCAGCGTCAACGCAGAACGTGGAATTTATCGTGGCGGAAACAATGATCAAGGATCAGGCTTAGTTGCTACTTCAGCGACGACGTTCCCGCAGCAAAGCAATCGAATTGCTGTCTCCGCCCCCCCTGCAGTGTTCCAAGAGGTCAGCGATGCCGATCTGAAGCTCATTAAGTCGGTTGTTTCTGAAATGATTGAATCGGCGGACGCAGCAAAAACCGTTACACCTGCGGTTGTCGCGTGTATGAAGAGAATACCAGAGGATCGTCGTTGTGGCTTCCTATATTACATATTAACCGACTATTTGCATTTAGCGAATGTGGGCAAACAGTCTCGCCGGTATCTTGGCATAACAGTGGCCCAATTAATTCAACAGAACTATATTTCGGTTGAGCACTTTACGCTTGCGTACAACGAATTTAGCGAGTATGCGAATGACTTAATTGTTGATATACCAGAACTATGGTTATATATTCTACAATTTGCAGGTAACTATTACCTATAAAATATTATTTTGATAAATTTATACTGCTATTTAAGATACAATCCTACATATAACTCTTATCTCTTACAGGTCCATTAATTGTAAAGAAAGTTTTAACTGTATCAGATTTGTGGAACAAGAACCTAAAAGACAATAGCCCATCAAGTGTGGCTAAAAAGTTCCTTAAAACTTATTTGATTTATTGCACGCAGGAAGTTGGACCAAATTTCACGCGCAGCATGTGGACTAAGTTCGCCTTGAATTGGTCTGATTTTATGCCAGAAAATGAAGTCAACGACTTCATCAAATCCAATGTATGTTTTGTTGTTTTAGAAAACTTCTTAAAGTTGCGAAATATGTCATTTGAATATTTCCATACTACAAAATGTATTTCAGAGACTGGAATATGTGGAAAATGAATCGATATCACCAGTGATTGAACAACGAGGCGGTGAATCATCCGAGAAGCACGTTAAAAATGTGATAGAGCATATTGAGCATTTGCTAAAGGAAGGGACAACAGCAGATTGTATTATTGATTATAGTAATGTAAGCAATTGTCCTATGCCTTTATTCCATTAGTTAACTTATTCATCCGATTCAAGGGCAACATAATGGTCGTTGATAAGCTGTTTATAAGAAGCTTAACCGAATCGCTGAGCAACTTTTCAATTTTGTACAAGGAGAATAGTTATAAACTAGAAACCGAGACCTTCCAGAAGTTCTGCATACCAGTTCTGCAGCGCTACGTTGATTCCAACGAAGATCATCAATTGGAGTGCTTGTATGCGATGCAGCTATTAGTGCATAGTTTGGAGCATCCGAGGGGTATAACAAATAAATATACAGGATTTTCTTTTCATTGATAAAATTAAATATTTCACAGGATTACTTAGCGAATTATTTGGCGAGTTATATGACGCCTATGTAATACAAAAGGAGTCGTTATGCAAGTGGCGCGATTCAAAGGATCAGTCAGCTGGCAAAGGTAATTACCTTTAAAATAAATTAAAACTATGAATTATTCAATATTGTTCTTAATTTTTTGAAACAGGCGTTGCTGTGAAAAGTCTAAATCCCTTTTTTAACTCTTTATTCAACGACGAAGCGAACTGAAAGACGTGCGGATGGCAAACATTTAAATTTGTAATAAAAAATTAAATAATTAAAAGAGACAGGAGAGTGGTGTGAATGTTCAGACGTAACTGAGTATACCCTACATTTCGTTATGGACACTTATTCATTTACAGATTTCTGGTTCATAGATGCATTAGGAAGGAATATATGCAAGCAAAAATATAAAGTGTATAACATTATGTAAAAAATAAAACAAATTTAAAGGAAAGTCTAAAGTTATATCTCACCACTCAGCCACACTAATCTGGTAGAGGGGGTGAAGGGCGGCGTTTCGTTTCCTGTTTTAAAAAATTATTGTGAAAATCGGTTAAAGTGAACTTCTTCTACTTACGAGGCGGATATTTTGGCTAATTTTCAGAAATTAATTGCTAAACAAGTAAGAAAGCTACAGTCGTTCGTGACTGTTATATACCATGTACCAAAATATATCGCCGCTTTTGCCTATTGCGACTTTTGCCTATTAGAGAAATGTAACCAAACTCGCGCTTTGCAAAACCACCACCATCTCATGCACTTGCGTGTGCAAGACAGAGACACAGATAACCCCTCCTCTCTTTTTTGCGCACGGGAGTTAGTTTCTTGCGCTCATCAGTTTTGTTGTTGTTTTTTGGGATGCACCTGTTGCTAGCTGCCAAATAGATAGCACACTGATAAGTAAATAACTTTTGTGTTTTTCACCCGATCTTTACCAGATCTTTGGTATTGATACATGTTCTACATATGCATGCCTATGCACAAAAAGAAAGATATATGGTAATATTTGCGGCTGCAAAACGTTTTTATTGATTTGCGGGGGAGTGGGAGGGAAATTTTTAAATCTGAAACAAACTTGATCTGCGTGCAAAACATTCCGACCTACATACCGAATTTGGTTATTCTAGCTCTTATAGTTGCTGAGATCTAGGCGTTGACACAGACGGACAGACAGACATGGCTAGATCGACTTGGCTGTTGATGCTGATCAAGAATATATAGGTATACTTTATGCGGTCGGAAATGATTCCTTCTGCCTGTTACATACATTTGCACGAAATTAATATACCTTTGTACCTACGGTACATGGTATAAAAACTGTATAAGATAATGGAATAATTGTTTACTTTTGTACATCTTTAAACTTAAAACTATGGGAAGTTTTATATGGGGTCATAAAAATTTTAGGTGTATCATAACTACCCTTCAACTTTCTCGAAATGAGAAAAAATAATTTTATTTATTTGTAGTTTTACGTTGACCTTGCTTCTCCGAGTACGATTTTTTTTAAATGAAATATGTATTTTTTTAAATAAAAAATTTTTTAATATAATTTTTTTTGCAAAAAGTTTGTTTTTTACCTGTTGGAGGGTGTACAAATTAAAGAAAACAAACTATTTTTAAATCGTACTCGGAGAAGCATAGAGAATTGTTTAATAAAGATGTAAAAAAAATTGTTTCAATTCGATGAAATTTACCGGTAGAAGTGATGCCAGAATGTTTAAAAAAGACGATTTTCAAGAAAACGCGTTTAAGAATAGGTGAAATGGTCGAAACGTATGGAGATGTATATCTTCTGGCTTCGTTTACCCATGAAGGAATGCGAATTTTACAAAACCCTTTATATGACGTATTCCTCAGATCCTCTATATTTTAAAAGTAAAAAAAAATGATTTTAAAAAATTTTATCTTATATTTGTACCTACATGTTGGTAATGAATGGTTAATTATTTTTTAAGTAGGTGGGAAGTGAAACGCTGTTTTCTGAAAATTAAAATTTGTCGTTCAAAACTGTAGGTACTAAATATTTTTTAAATCATATATAAATACCAATAATTTGCTTTTTTACTTCCGACACGAATATTGAGCTCTCTCATGTTCATAATTGCTAAGAAAAAATTAAGTTTTCGCTTTAAAACCAACTTACCAAATCAGAAATTAATTTCCGACAAATGAATTCTAGCCTTGTCAAATACCGCAGGTGGAAAAAAAAAATTCGGATACTATACTGGTTCTGAAAGATCTTGTAATATGTTGAAACAAAGCAATAAGATATAGTCGTCCGATATATAGAAAATTAAAACATATATTCTAAAATAATGCAATATGGCCGTATCTCAAAGTATATTAATTAGTCGTACGATTCGGCATATATGTATAGTAGCGAGAATATAAAGAAGACTCTCTGCTAAATTTCATTCATTCGAACTTAGGGACTAGCTTTCGTAGAAACGGACAGATGGACATGACTAGATCTCGGCTTTCTATGCTGACCAAGAATATATATACTTTATAGTGTCGGAAATGTCTTCTTCACTGCGTTGCAAACTTCTGACCTGCTAGGGTATAAAAAACAGAAATTATATAAAATATTTATACATATGTACATATGTACATGTCATAAGATTTCGGTTTTATATTACAAGTTTTAAAATTACAATTTTGTATTTCCATTACATTTCACGATTTTTTGGATGTTATGGTGATATAATCATCCGATTTGCATACAATTCTGAATCGAAGTTCTAAAATAATAATAAAATAATCTAGGGTACAAACAGCCCTCTTATACTCCTTCTATTTTTTGTAAACCTGTTCCACAAAAAAAATACAAAATAGGGTTTAAATAGGATTTATTGAGTTGTAGTGAATTGATTTAAATGTCATACAGCTTTTGTTATCAATTTCAATCCATATTTTATAGATTTAAGCAAGAAATTTTTTATTTAGGCGGCCTCCTTGGCGAGCCTATCAGCTTTTTCTACAACCTCCTCAATGGGCCCCACCATGTAGAAGGCCACTTCCGGCAAATGATCATACTCTCCAGCCAGGATCTGCGAGAAGCCCTTGATGGTCTGTTCCAGGGGCACCAGCTTACCGGCATGACCGGTGAAGACCTCGGCGACCTGGAATGGCTGCGACAAGAAGCGTTGAATCTTCCTTGCACGTGCCACAGTCAGCTTATCCTCCTCCGACAACTCGTCCATACCCAGAATAGCAATGATGTCCTGAAGGGACTTGTAGTCCTGCAAAATCTTCTGAACACCACGAGCCACATTATAGTGCTCCTGTCCAATGATATTGGGGTCCATGATACGAGAAGTGGAATCCAAAGGATCCACAGCCGGGTAAATACCCAACTCGGCAATGGCACGCGACAGCACAGTGGTAGCGTCCAAATGGGCAAAAGTGGTGGCTGGAGCCGGATCTGTCAAGTCATCAGCGGGCACATAGATAGCCTGCACAGATGTAATCGAGCCCTTCTTGGTGGTAGTAATACGCTCCTGCATAGAACCCATATCGGTGGCCAATGTTGGCTGATAACCCACAGCGGAGGGAATGCGTCCGAGCAAGGCAGACACTTCGGAACCAGCCTGAGTGAACCTGAAGATGTTGTCAATGAAGAGGAGCACATCCTGTCCCTCCTGATCGCGGAAGTACTCCGCGACAGTCAGACCAGTGAGAGCAACACGTGCACGAGCGCCTGGGGGCTCATTCATCTGGCCATAGACAAGAGCCACCTTAGAGGTCTTATCCTTCAGAGAAATGACTCCGGACTCAATCATTTCATTATACAAATCGTTGCCCTCGCGAGTGCGTTCACCAACGCCAGCAAAAACTGAGTAACCACCATGAGCTTTGGCCACATTGTTAATCAGTTCCATAATCAACACAGTTTTGCCCACTCCGGCACCGCCAAACAAGCCGATTTTACCACCCTTGGCATATGGAGCCAAGAGATCAACAACCTTGATTCCAGTTACCAAGATCTCCTGCTCGACGGACATTTCAACGAATTCCGGAGCTTCGGCATGAATGGGAGCCGTTTTGTCCGTGGGAATAGGACCACGTTCATCAATTGGTTCACCTAAAGAATCAATTAATATTAATATTTTTATTGTAAATTCAATAAAATGTACATACCAATGACATTAATGATGCGTCCCAAGGTCTCCGCGCCAACGGGAATACGAATTGGATAACCAGTATCGAGAACCTTCTGTCCGCGAACCAAACCCTCAGTACCGTCCATGGCGATTGTGCGCACCGTATTCTCCCCCAAGTGCTGAGCTACCTCAAGGACCAGACGTGGCGAACGGTTGTCCACTTCCAAGGCATTCAGGATTGGCGGTAAATTATCGTCAAACTGCACATCAACGACAGCGCCAATCACTGCCACGATCTTACCATTGGCCCCGGCAGCAGCCTTAGCAGCAGCCTTGGCTGCATGACCACGAGCTAGAAATTACAGAAATGTAAAGAAAGGTTAACACCCCGGATTCTACATAACATTGTTTATGCTTATGTATCTTATTAGGTATTAGTTTATACTTTTAATAAACTTTAGCTAGCATTCCTATTTTCCCAGCCTTAAATTACCTACACACTTAAATATCTACATACTAAGTGATCATTACGTCATATAGAACCCAAACCGAATCATAAGTTGAAAAAATAAGGAAATTAAGCGGCACATCGTATCTGCAGATATTAATGTATATATACATACATATATTTTATTATAAATTCTGCAAGATTATTCTCGTTTTTAAAATCATCAAAAAAATCACTTTAAAGGATCTATTAACATTAATTATATTTTCTGTAACAAAACATACGCATTTTTTCAAAAGATATACCTAATAAACCGATTAATATAGCCAGTTGAAGTTAAAATGTTATGCAATCGTTTTTTTCCTGTTCGTCGTAACAGCAGCACATCATATTAAGGTTATGTTCGGTGATTAACCTTCTTTATTTCGACTCAATACATTATTTAAGAATTTAAATTGTGCAAGTTTTTAACTATAGTCCCAAATAAGTAATCTTCAAATATTATTTTAATCGTTACTTACACAGTTGTCCCAAAATGGGAAGCAAACTCTTGTCGGCTTTGGCGGCAGCACGTAACGCGAACATTTTTCCGTCTATTCAATGCGTTGTGTAGGAGTAGCACACACGAATACGGCACATAGGGTAAAAAGAAAACTCACTAAAAAATACCAAAAAAGAAAAGAAACATTGCACAAAATTATGTACGGTTCACATCTACAGCATTTTCTTTTAAATGGTGCTGCAGAAATACCAAATATTCTTATTTAAAAACATTTTTTGCATCGTCGCCTAAAATCGGAAAAAATTTTTGCTGCTGCGGTATCTACACATACATAATATCAGATAAAATATAATTTTGGTATTCCAATAACGACTAAATTACTACATTTTTAAATAACCGTAGTCGTTTTGCTTTTCCTAATTAAAAAAATAGGGGAGAGTGGGGAGTTATGAAACACGCTTTGTTAAAGGGCCCAAACTTCTAAAATTTACGTTATTTTCAAATTTTTTTTAATTGTCAAAGGATTCTCCTATAATTTAAAATTTTGGGCGACTTTACCTCCCGAAACACTGCTTTTTTTCAGTTTTCAAAAATCGTGGGGAGTTGTGAAACACTACTAAGAAATGCGAAAAACAAATTTTTTTTTGATCGAAATTCTTTAATTGGATTACAGAAATTACACTTTGTAATGTTTTTAAGGTATCAACAAGTTCTGAACAAAATGTGAAACTCCTCAGAAAAATAATAAGTTAGGTTAGGTTAGGCTTAAACTTCTAAAATTTACTTTTTTCATATTTTTATACCCTTGCAGGGTATTATAATTTTAGTCAGAAGTTTGCAACGCAGTGAAGGAGACATCTCCGACCCTATAAAGTATATATATTCTTGATCAGCATCAACAGCCGAGTCGATCTAGCCATGTCCGTCTGTCCATCCGTTTCTACGCAAACTAGTCCCTCAGCTTTAAAGCTATCTGGATGAAACTTTGCAGATATGCTCCTATATGCTCTCACTGCTATATATGTCGGAACGAGCCGGATCGGCCGACTATATCATATAGCTATATAGGAAAGATTGGTAAATTTTAATGAAAAAAATTATAACTTAGCCAATTTTTACAATATTTGAGTTATGGCCATTTTGTATTATTTTTGAATTTCGGTTTTAATTTGATCAAAATCGGACAACTATATCATATAGCTGTCATAGGACCGATCGAATATTTTAAGGAAAAAATCTAACTAAACCAATTTTCCACATAAAATTTGAGACATAGATATATGATATAGTGGTCCGATTTGAATAAAATTAAAACCAAAATTATTATTGAAAAAGCATTCGAAAAAGTAGGACTGCACACCATCCTAGACCAACTTAGAGAATGGGGAAGCGGACAAGCAATCACGACATATGTCACAAATTTCATGACCAACCGAAAAATTCGAATACGGACGAACCAGAGCCACTCAACACCACAAAGTCTGCACAACGGCATTTCACAAGGATCACCGCTATCAGATCTGGAGCGTCACTATCATTAAGCAAATGTAATCATCTACATGTATGTAGGAAAAGAAACTGCCAATGCAAAATAGACATAAGCTCGCACGCAATCGAAACATCAAAAGATATCAAAAAATTGGGATTAGTCGTAAACCCAAAATACAACTGGAACTCTCATATTGAAAAACTAAAAAATTCATTGTCCAAATCCTTAAACGTTATTAAATGTCTGTCAAGTTATAAGTACAACTGTCACCCATATACTCTAGTCCAAATTGTGAAAAGTCTTTGTATTGCAAAAATAGAATATGCGTTACCAATATACGGCAAAGCTCCAAAATCAACCTTGAGGCCGATAAAAACAATAACCAACTCGGCACTACGCTTTGCTCTAGGAGCATTTCCCACAACACCAACATATAACTTGTACGTGGAATCAAACGTTCTACCGCTAGATGATAGGATTAAACTTTCGAAGGCTAGACTATTCCACACAATAATCCACTCAAAAGACACCCCACTTGATCCTATATTAAAAAAAATAACAAAGAAAAACACCTTAAAATATAGAAAATCAACAATCCATGAAAGCATCAACATCTGCAGTAGCTTAGGCCTTACAGTGGATACCATCAAAAAACTACCCAAGTCCAAACCTCCATGGCACCTAAAATTACAAACAATAGATACGCAATTGAACACACACCAGAAATCTAAAACTCCCAAAGAAATATTTCTTAAAGAATTTCAGGAAATAAAACACAGCCTTCAAAACTGCTCCTTCCTCTACACAGATGGCTCGTTATCAAAGGAAATATGTGGATACGCCGTAACTACTGAGTCTTCAGTATTATGCATGGGAGTTCTCCTACTCCTGTACTCAGCTGAAGCAACAGCCATCCTCAAAGCTATTGAAATAGGCCTAAAAACTAGAGGGAAAATATGTATATGCACAGACTCTCTATCGGTTATTGAAGCCCTCAAAAATATCGACAATACGGAGTACCTGACCTCCAAAATACGTGGATTGATAATCAACCACTTCCCAAAAATAAAAATCCTTTGGGTACCAAGTCACATAGATATTCCAGGTAACGAATTTGCTGATGAGGCAGCGAAAGCAGCCACAACTTCGCCACTAATTATTTCTGCAAACACATATCGACCAGACATCAACGGATTATTTACGTCGGCATTTAAACGCACATCCCACCAGCTCCCCCTAACATCTAACTGGTATCAAAACATAAATAAGGACGGTCTTAACATTGCCGACTACACAAAAAACGCAGTATTTACAAAACTCCCACGAATCGAGCAAATAAAAATCATCCGATTACGTCTTGGACATACTCAACTAACTCATGCAAACAAGTTTATGGTACTATATAAATTATAAATGTTATTACCTGTTTAGCCAATTTACTATTAAAATAATGTTACTTGTTATTACTTGTTACTTGTTAGTAATTTAAGCATTAATGTTAAAATCATAATATGAAATTATATGCAGCCGAAAGCCACAGCAGCTATGGCTGTTATACATCCTGTAGCCTAATTTGTAATTAGGTAAAATAAATAAAAAAATAAATATTTTGCATACCAACTTTATAGATTCACTTGCAACTGTTCATTAGGATGCCACACACGAAAATCCTAAAAAAAACTTTTTGCAAGAATTTTAAACAGAGTATGTGGGAATATATAAAAAAAAGGGTGATCTCGGTGCAAGTTCTCGATCAAATTAAGCATTGGGGTTAACAAAATGTTGACAAGGAAAAAAAAAACGATTGGAAAAGCCACTAAGCGAAATCTATGGCCATGTTTCACGACTCCCCACGTTTCATAACTCCCCACTCTCCCCTACTATTTTAATTATTCCTCATTTCCACACCACCAAAGAGGTAGAGGTTTCGGCGCATTTTTTTTATAATTTTAGTCAGAAGTTTGCAACGCAGTGAAGGAGATATTTCCGACCCTATAAAGTATATACATATATTCTTGATCAGCATCAACAGCCGAGTCGATCTAGCCATGTCCGTCTGTCCGTCTGTCCGTTTGTACGCAAACTAGTCCCTCAGTGTTGAAGCTATCTGGATGAAACTTTGCAGATTGTCTTCTATATGCTCTCACTGCTATATATGTCGGAACGAGCCGGATCGGACGACTATATCATATAGTTATATAGGAAAGATCGGTAAATTTTAATGAAAAAAATTATAACTTATCCAATTTTTACAATATTTGAGTTATGGCCATTTTGTATTATTTTTGAATTTCGGTTTTAATTTGATCAAAATCGGATAACTATATTATATAGCTGTCATAGGACCGATCAGAATATTTTGAGGAAAAAATCTAACTAAGCCAATTTTCCACATATTTTCATAAAATGTGAGACATACATAGATACAACATTTTTCGCTCGCAACATTTCTCGTTCGCAACATTTTTCTTTCGCAACATTTACCTTATGTCAGTACCCGGAAAAGTCAGAAGATTTTTCTGCTTCTTCTTACTTACTGCAAGGGTATTTAAACTTCGGCATGCCGAAGTTAGCTTCCTTTCTTGTTTTTTATAGGTATAGTCCATAGTTATAGATTACGATTGTTGTAATATCGTTTTATACACTACATTCTTGCATTTGTGATCAGGTGCCAAAATTATTAAGTTCTTAGCTAAAGCAACTCTTGAACAGGCTACATAAAGCTGTCCATGAGAAAAACATTCGTCTCTCAGGTCTAGCCCAGCCATTTTTTTTAATTGCAGTTTTAAAATCCCTAATATTAGAATTTGTATTATGAAACATAATTTGTTATTCTTTGACTAACTGTATTTTTGTACCTATTTGGTTTTTACACCTGAAATGTGCTTCTTTCTCATCTTCGCCAACAAAATATATTTGAAGGAATTGAGCTTCTTTTTGAGGACCCGGACAAAGACTACCAACAATATGATAAACCCATGAACCTTAAATTTGGCATGTAACCATCTTTAATAATTTTTGTATTTCCAAATGATTTCAATTAAAAACAATTGTTGTACTTTCTAATATTATTGATGAAATGGGCATAGCTTCGATGACCGCCCATTATAAGGCTTTTGAGAGGCTCAGGTAAAGCTTTAAAGGCATGCAATTTGATTTTTCCGTCTTTACAACATATACCTTTGGGTTCTGCTTTCCATTTTAATGCATTGCAATGTATGCATCTTTTATCCATTTTACCGATTGCTATTACTTTATCGGTTGAATATTCAGTTTGTGGGTAAAGGCAGAATAAGCTTTAACTTTCCAAGGTCGCAAACGTCTTGTGGATCGAGACGTTGGATTCTTAGAATAATATTTATCTACAGCAGCTTGATTCACTTCAGGATTGCTAACCTGATATTTAGCTACTGCAGCTTGGTGCACTTTAGGATTGCTGGCCTGATATTTAGCTTCAGCAGCTTGATTCAATTCAGGATTACTGGCCTGATATTTAGCTACTGCAGCTTGGTGCACTTCAGGATTGCTGGCCTGATATTTAGCTACTGCAGTTTGGTGCACTTCAGGATTACTGGCCTGATATTTAGCTGCTGCAG